>JASFAT010003418.1:0-135604 GCA_031353405.1 Baronia brevicornis | reverse complement strand
GATGTAAACATATTTTACTTGACACTGGCATAATAAATGTAAATGGTTGCCATCAAAGAAAAGAGGAAGTAGAACATAATAGGATCGAAGTGTTGATAAATGAAACAAAATAATTCCTTGCGCGTATTTTTCACCAGAATCAACATTACGAGACTGTGGTAGTCTAAATACATTTGACCGCGTCAAGAATAATTTTAACAAGTCAACATAAATGAAGCATTTTTCCTTCTTAACCCATCCATATAAGTTTTGTATTGCTTCTATAAGTACGAATGGTAAATAATTTAAAGGTGGGTGGAATCGAGCTCAGGATGTGTGTTTGTACGTCCAACTCCTAACCTATAGAGCGATTGCCATCATCATAAATCAGCATGAGATCATGCATCCATTTTTTGCTAGACTCAGTTCGTATCTCTATTGTGACCAAGAGCTCAAACTAAATTTGCTAAGACGTTCTCCATTCCACAACTCATCCATTGCCACTTAAGTTTGTTAACTTGAAGAGCTATGTGACTTTGGTATTCCAGATTTCTCCATTCCGAATCATATCCACTTGCGAAACCCCAAGTACAGCCCAAAGCTAGCTAGTTCTCTGAACGATTCTTTATTAAATATCAAAGGCAAGATTGGTCTTTTCCCGCCAACTTACATCAGTGACGTTTTGTTTTTATTTCATCTTCATAATCTTATTTTATTATCACTTTATATTCTTTAATTGTGATGGGATATACATAATTGTTCGATTAATACTTATAAGTGAAGTGATATGAAATAAATGCATGTATCGTGACTTTTTAAGTTGACTGGAAAAGTCCATAGAAGGTTTAGAAGCTACCATTTTATCAAGACTTAACGTGACAAGCTGATTAGACAGTTCAAGAGATTTGTTATTATTCTACTTTACTTGATACTGGCATAATAGTTTTAAAATTAACAAGAAAAAAAATGCAAAATTGGACTTTTCCCGCCAACTTACATCAGGGACGTTTTGTTTTTAATATATTTCATTCATTCCTATGTCCTAGTTTACAATCTCCCTATATATTTTATTAATATACCTTGTTTAAATTTTCAAGCGTTACTAACATACATTTTTATTCATCCACCCTAGTTCAAATGCATTTTTTTAAACTTGTAGTGGATGACACTTGAATTTAATACGGTTTTTTCAAATATTCACTCGTTAATTAAATTTAAAAAATTCTCTCATTTCAGATATTAACCAGGTTATAAAAGAATTTGACTTTATTTTTTTAAAGTTACTTGTTTTTTTAATCTTATATTGTTATTAGTTTTATTGTGGTGGCCTATTATACAATATAGTTCGATTAAGGTGTATAAGTGAAGTGATTTGAAATAAATGCATGTATCGTGACTTTTTAAGATGACTGCAGAAGTCCGTAGAAGGTTTTGTTAGAATACCCACCATTTTACCAAGACGTAACGTACATTACGAAATACTTGATATTATTTTATTTCACTTCTGATATAAGTGCATAAAGATAGGATAAATTGAAAACTAATGACTGACGGTCGATTTTCGACCACGGGTGACCACTAGTTAATCATAAAAACAATTCTACACATCCCTAAAGGCCGGCATCGCTTCTGCAATGCCCATGGTACTGAGGATCTCTATGAGCGGCGTTGATTGTTTTCCATCGGCTGACACGCTTGCTCGTTTGCCTTCCTGTCTCATAATAATATTTCTTACATTTATATCGTTCGATGATTATGTGATTTTTGTCTGTCTGTTTGTTTCAGTTACTGTGTCACTCAATATTACACTCTTGGCGTGCAGCACTTTGGGGCTGGTTTCGTGTGTACTTCTGATTTTCGGAGTATATAAGGTACGTATAACTAATATTGCTATACTAATAACTATTAATATCGTTGGGCAAATTATTAGGGACAGTGTTCGTTGTTATGGAATTTATAGTTTTTGATATTTGTTTGGGTAAATAAAATTATTTTTAAAGATTAATTTTATTTTATATTACTAATTGTATTATTATTATTGTTTTTGTGACATAGCAACACAGGATATGTGCGCCATTTGTCAGTTATATAACGTTTCTTGTCTTTCAATCATTGTCCGTTAAAAAGTGCGGTGGATTTTTCCCGCCAACTTATATCAGTGACGTACTGTTTTTATTTCATTGTTATAATCTCATATTAGCATCAGTGTTATATTGTTTAATTGTGGTGGCGTATTATACAATATATTTCAATTAATGCGTATAAGTGAAGTGATATGAAATAAATGTGTGTGTTGTGACTTTTGAAGTTGACTGAAAAATACCATAGAAAGTTTTGGTAGAATAGCCACCATTTTATCAAGATGACTAGTACATTTCAAGATACTTAATATTATTTTAATTTACTTGTTACACTGGCATAATAGTTCTAACCAATTGCCATCAAATAAAGAAAAAAATGCTTGGTTTCCAGTTGTTGTTGTTTGTTATACTTTCTATTCGTTCTTATGATCCCAATAGAATACAGATACTAATAAAAATATATAAAAGATCTACTACCAATAATTTGTTAGAGAAATACAATTAGACTTGAAAATTCAGAAATCTGTCTGTCCCTAATAATATGGCCTATAGCCTACTGTATCATATTTTCGCATGTAAGCGGTTAAAATAAATAATACAATACAAAATTGTCCGTTTAGAATTTATCTGTAACACGTGTATGAACGTAAATCCGGAAGACGGAATCTGAATTATTTTTGATAACATTCCCTGAAACTGAAAAATTCCGTACGTTGTAGTAAAATGCAGCAAAATGAAGAAATGTGTGACCCTGCATACTCCCAGATGTACTTATTTTTCAATACCGAAATACTATATAGTTTTATTTCTCGTATTTTTTTAATACCAAAAAGGAATTCTCAGTGTACTTTGAGCCTAAATTGGGGACGTATAACTATGTGGTATTTAATTTAATATTTAAATTAGTTCTTAAAGTTATAAAGCATAAGATTCATTTTGGTACGTTTATTCGTTATTCATCATTTATGTAATAATGGAGATACCTATTACATGTTTAATGAATGAACTACCGTCGCTTTAGGAATGAATAATTAATATCTTTTGTCATTCACCACGCCTTTTCGGACTAAACCGTCGTATTTTTATTATCTTTTTTACTTATCTTTTATGTGGTTATTACACCTTAATATTTGATTTTTGACAACGGGGCCCTCCGCCCACGGTGTCAATGGTCGTGGGTTCGATTCCCGCATCGGAATAAATATATATATATATATATATATATATATGGATTTATAAATATTAATTCCCAGTCTGGTAACCCCCCCCCAATCCGCATTTCCGTTCCTGCCCTTTCCTTTCTTCTCTATCCTTTCCCTTCCTCTCCGCCAATCCACGGTCTGCCGTGCCAAAGGATGCGTGGCTAAGGGCGAACTTAGTCGCAAAGCGTGCCGACCGTCCCGGGATCACGCTCCCCCTGGTACTATGGTGCCTTACCTCAGCATGCAGGGCTCTGCTGGGGCTGACCTCCATCCTCCCTTGCGGCTCGTGGGATTCACTAAAAGCTTATTTACATAATTTACTAAAAAAGACGGCGACGTGGTTTGCCACCCATCACGTCCTGATTCTCACGAAGGCGAGAAGCGACCAATGGAGAGCCGTTTCGCTGCGATGAATGGTAGCGGAAGGATGGAATCTATGGTCTCTGCCAACCCCTGCGGGGGATAGGCGTGAATATATATATATATATATATATATATATATATTATATATATATATATAGTGCTGACCTGTCAAACTTCGTACGGTCGCAGAATTCTCAGAATATATTCCTAATATTTTTATAATATTTACTTACCTTTTAAACCTTCCCTGGACTTCCAAAAATAATTCAAAACCAAAATTAGCCAAATCGGTCCAACCGTTCTCGAGTTTTAAAGAGACTAACGATATATATATATATATATATATATATATATATATATATATATATATATATATATATATATATATATATATATATATATATATGTATATATATATATATATATATCCCGATTACCTGCGACTATTGTCAGAGAAGGGGTAGTTTTACCACTGAGCAATAACATACTCATAAATTCACATTCTATAGAATATGAAATATTTCCACGATGAGGCGTATTTCAAATATCGAAGCAATGAAGAGTGAAATACGCATCATATATAATATGAATATTATTTTCAGGACATAAAATTTATGCTGTTGCCATGGATTGTGGCCATGGGACTGGAAACCCTCGTCGAAGTCATCAATCTAGTTTATCTGTTCTATTTACAAACCGTAAGTATATTTTTATATTTATTAAAATATTTTTAAAAAGTATGTTGTTATGTCAATGTTTTTTTTTGTATTGAATAGGAAGGCAAACGAGCAGGCGTGTCACCTGATAGAAAGCAACCAACGCCGCCCATAGACATCCGCGATTTCATGCGGAAGCGTTGCCGACCTTAAAGGAAAGTGAAATTAGTGGGCCTCCGAAACTCAGACCGCTCACCGTACGAAGCGCGGTAGACAAGCTACCACTCAGACGCCGGTTTTCTGCGGGAGTGAGGTACTTCCCCGGGCGAGCCGGCCCATTCATGCTACAGACAATTAATAAGCCATTCTTGACAAAATATTTGTCTGCACCGCGGCTCTACCACTAGAAAACTTTACATTTTTTTTTCCTATAATTCTTGTTAACTATTCTTACTATGCTATTAATGTTTGCGCCAGGAAATTGTTCATAACACAGTCCAATAGTGGACATGAACTTTCATTGTAGGCCCGATTCTTCCTGAGCTATTGGTGCCTCAAATTATTATTAATAAACAATATACACTCCTTTGCAAAAAATAAAGCGGGCGGTTTAGATTTTCCTACATTATTGGTAATAATTTAGTTCTAGAGGTTTTAATAGCCAAACTATGTATTATATTACTGGCACTTAATAAAGAGTCTGGGTATGAAAAAAAAAAATTAATTCCAAATTCGAAACTGTAGTTTTTTTTTTGCAAAGGAGTTTATACAGGGCGGCTGGCAGAGACTGGATGCGTGAAGCCAAAGATCGGGCTAGATGGCGCTTCATGGGGCAGTCCTATGACTAGGAGTGGACTATCGCAGGTTGTTGATGACGATGATGATAGGCGGATTTTTTTATCGTTCGGCTTATGAACGTACGTGATATGACAAACATATTAATAGTTATAAAAAATAATAAACTGATCTAAGGATAAAAATACATATTTTTAATAGTATTAGAGTAGCTTTAGCAGATGGCATGTGCTAATATAACATAATAACTCAACTTGTGAACAGGCCCTGCTTGTAAAAGTTGTTGAGCTATTGTAGTAAAAACCTAAAAGCCGTTTCGACCGGGGAAGTATAACACAGAATATCGTTGTTTAGGGGCCATCCATAAATTACATCACACGAATATAATGATTTATGGACCCCTCCCCCGTCCTTGTCACAGGTGGTCACACTTCTATCGACTCCTAGTGTGACGTGGCATATTTTGTAATTTCACATTCAGAAATTATATTTGTAATACTAAATTATTTATACATCTTCTTAAATATTGATAGAATTGTTAATACTTTGAACGGTTTCGTTGCAGTTGAAGTTTACAGTTGTAGCATTATAGGTTTAAAAGTGTGACGGTTTACGTTAGACACGTCCTCTCTTGGTTACACATTGTCACACTTTGCAACGTAACAACTTGTGACCAACGTGTCGCATAAACGTGTGACGTAATTTATGGATGGGCCCCTATGCTAGCATTTTTATATGTTACCGCGTTTCGTACGGTGAGTGCTGGAATATGAATCCCAATTATTTTCGCTTTTCTTTATTGCCTTGATCCTTTCCCGTTATTCGCATCCTTGTCCTAGCGCGCGCTAAGTAGGTACCCGCGATTTTTTTGTCTATTACTTTTTATGTCTACAAGAGGCGTTGGTTGCTTTAAATCAGGCTAAAAACCAGATAACTCGTTCACTTATCGCTTCTATAAAAAAAATACATCAACAAATTCTATATCATATTTAATAATTTAGAAGCACTTTTAACAAAAATATAGCGCGCCACCTTGTCTTATGAATAATGTAATATTCGATTAGTAGTCGATTTGATTCGAAATAGCACCTATGTGGCATGTTGTCGAAGATTTTATTAAGAATTTAAAATGAATAGATCACCACACTAACTACATGATTGGTTTATGGTGGTGTTACCGATTTCGAAATCAATGGTTGTAAGAACAATTTTTGCACCGACATAATTATATGTATTGCTGATATGTATCTATTCCGAGCCTAGCTGCCTGTGCGGTAGTTATAGTATTTGGTACACGGGCACGCGATACCGTCCTCCTGAGCTACTACCGTATCACTCTTTATCTTCCGTTGCGGTAGTATCATATCCCTATTATCCTGTCTAAATTCATCTTTCCTTTCCTCTGCCCTTCCCTTCTTCTTTATTCTTTTCCCTTCTTCTCCGCCAATTCACGGTCTGCTGTGCCTATGGCCTCCCGAGCTACTACCGTATCGCTCCTTATCTTCCGTTGCGGTAGTATCATATCCCTATCATCCTGTCTAAATTCATCTTTCCTTTCCTCTGCCCTTCCCTTCTTCTTTATTCTTTTCCCTTCTTCTCCGCCAATTCACGGTCTGCTGTGCCTATGGCCTCCCGAGCTACTACCGTATCACTCCTTATCTTCCGTTGCGGTAGTATCATATCCCTATCATCCCGTCTAAATTCATCTTTTCTTTTCTCTGTCCTTCCTTTCTTCTCTATCCTTTACGCTTTCTCTCCGCCAATCCATGGTCTGCCGTGCCTATGGCTTCCCGAGCTACTACCGTATCACTCTTTATCTTCCGTTGCGGTAGTATCATATCCCTATTATCCCGTCTAAATTCATCTTTTCTTTTCGCTGCCCTTCCCTTCTTCTCTATCCTTTACCCTTCCTCTCCGCCAATCCATGGTCTGCCGTGCCTATGGCTTCCCGAGTTACTACCGTATCACTCCTTATCTTCAGTTGCGGTAGTATCATATCCCTATCATCCTGTCTAAATTAATCTTTCCCTACCCCTCCACCAATCCACGGTCTGCCGTGGCTAGGGGCGAGGTTAGTCGCAAGCGTGCCGACCGTCCTGGATCGGGTACTCCCGGATACTATAGTGCCTTACCTCAGCATGCGCGGCTCTGCTGGGGCTGACCTCTATTCTCCCTTGCGGCTCGTGGGATTCACTATGACGAATTGTAATAAACCTAAATTGTTAAAAAATGATGGCGACGTGGTTCGCCAACTGTCACGTCCTGATTCCCACGAGGGCGAGAAGCGACTAACGGAGAGCCGTTTCGGTACGATGAATGTGAGAAGAAGGATGGATGAGTGTGGAAGAAGCAGGGAAGGTGTGACGGGATTGTAGCGGATGGAGATCTGTGGTCTCTGTCTATGTAATGTAATGTAATGTTGTGTATGACACCAATCTTGGACAAGCTTGGTAACGCTCATACTTTCAGATATACGGGGGAACGGTGCCCAGCAATTATATAAATGGGCTGTAAACAGACAAAGAGTAAAAAAAACATGAGTCGTGACAAAAGTTGAGAAGTAGAAATAGTTTGGGCAGATAGAGAGGATGGATGAAATACCACTGGTAAAAGAAATTTATGCTGTGGATGTGGATGGAAGGATCGGTAGGGGAAGACCAAAGAGAACATACTTTTAAGAATGACGAGCTCGTATCAAGTGAGTGATGAGTGTGAAGCAAGCGATGAAAGTTTCTGGAGATCGTAGCAAATGGAGGTCTGCGGTCTCTGTCTACCCCTACGGGAAACAGGCGTGATGATACCGTATATATGTAAATATCAGGGTGGCGCGCATAATATTAAAATAACTGGCGAACAAAATATATACAACGCTATCCATTCTAAAGATAAATGTTTTATACATGCCATGAATATAAAAGTTCATTTTGTTTCCTCGATCCCTGTTCCTTTGTTATTCTTTCAACCCTAATGTTCGTGACTCTGAAAACGGGTATTACAGTTTTCATAGGGTATGGCCGTGATCTCATCTAGTCCGTCTTATTATATTTTTTTTATGGAATAGATATGCGAAATAGCAACGGGTCACCTGATTCCAAGAAAGCAACACCATTCATGGACGACTACAATACAAAAGACACCTTAGAACAAAGATGCGAAGAATTTGAGAAATTCGAATCTCATATATTGTATATATAGATATGTCGATTCTATCGTCTCTTTTGTGCGATTTTAAAAAGTATTGCATACCTGAGTCCTGTAGCGTGCCTGTCGTACTGCTCACGGCGACACCCGGGATCTTTAGGGAGCTTCTTCAAATAAAATTCTTCAAAACGAGATAAATTTATTCTTGTGTTTCATTGTACATATATATAATATCTTATACTTTATAAACACTTTTCACTTTATATTTTATATCTCAATAATATATTATAATTTCAATGTTTTGTGCCTGACGGGTGACATGTCTATTTAAAAAGATGTCAGTCGAACTGAATAATTTTGTTTTATATATTTCTTTTTCATTTTAAATTTGAATATTACGAATGTAAAAAAAGCAATATAATATAAAAGGTTTTAATACATTAGTGATACATTTATGGATGTATCACTAGAGTATTAATACACCAGGAGGCGATAAGCCTACCAGGAGAGATCATTTACTTTAATTTGAATGAAGTAAACTGTAGGTGAAACGAAGTTCATTATGTTGGTATACAGTGTACAATAACAAAACGTGACAATACCAATTATATATAATTTAAGTAAAATAGTCTTATACATTTTTAAACGTCAAAGAACAAAATTCAATATACCTACTTAAGGTAAGGTATTGTTCCAGAATTTTGTTGCCATAACAGATTAATCGTATTTACTAAGTTATCTGTATGTATGTAATTATATAGTTTTTGTACCTACTTTTATTTGTCCATCAATCCAAAGTTTGACTGACATAGAATGCGTTCCGACATTCAATCCGCCTTTATGTCAATAATGTAAATTTAAAATATATAAATAAATAAAATAAATTAACTTTTAACCAATTATTAACTATAATCATTAACTTCTTATATTAATTATTATCATGTGAATATCTTAAAATTCAGTACAACTAAGATTTGGTTGACGACCGATTGGCTCAGTGGCGGGGCCCTGCGCCCGCGGAGTCAATGGTTCGATCTTCGCATCGGAATAAATATATGTATGAATTACAAATATTTTTGCCGTGTCTGGTAACTGCGCCAATTCGCATTGGACAAGCGTGGTGGGTTAACTTTCGTTCTTCCAAAAATAGAGAGGCCTGTGCTCAGCAGTGGGTAATATATATGAACTGTTAAAAAAAAAAAGATTTGGTTAAAACTAATCACCAGCACTCGTCTGTTCCATCGATTGCCGGATGTCCGACTAACGTAACCGAGTACTGGAGTGGAGATCGCGTCTTGGTAAACGTGGTGCAGAACGCCCCACGGCTAGATGGTGCAATGATCTGCGCAAGGCGGCTGGCAGAAACTGGATGCGTGAAGCCGAAGATTGGACAAGATCGGACTAGGTGGCGCATCTTGGTGGAGGCTTATGTCGAGCAGTGGCCTGCCACCGGCCGTTGATTGATTGATTGACTGATTACCCTCCTCTAACTCTAGATCAAAGAATCAAGACGTATTATTCATATAAAATATTAAATCGCTCAACTTATTCATGTCATGTCATTATTGCAATAGAATTTCGTGTTTCGTCTACGAGTCTCTACTTATTGTTAACTGAAATGAATGAATGAAATGCTAGTGTTATGGGTCCTTTGTGGAAAATATTTCCAACTGCCTCAAACGCTGCGGTAAGCCGCCAAACTAGCTAAGTTACATAGGTTGAACATAACATGAAATTCAGCTTCGAAATCACGACGTACATTTGCTTACATGTAATAATATATAAGGCTGTTCTATAGCAGAATTAGGTTGTAGGTCTAATAATCAATAAACGCATGCTTACTGATTAATATCTGTCAACATTAAGAAAACATTCTGTCTTCATTACACTCATATGGTTTCAACCCGTCACAAAGACCATGACCTTCCCTAACAAATTAATAAGACATTTCAGCGATTCTCCTTGCCACTCAGGTCGCCGGATCTTACTTCTATGGGCTTTTTCTGTTAGAGTACCTCAAAAATAATGTTAATGATATAAACCCAATGACCACCATATCAGCACTAAAAGAAAAAATTCAAAATGGCCGAAAACAAGATGGCCGCCGTATAAAGCTAAAATCGTCATTTCAAAAGAAGCCCGGTCATCTAATTGTAAATAAATTGCGGTATAGAATAAGTATAAATAATAAGTATATTACAATCAGTATGATGAAGATAAATAAATAATTGATATAAAATAATAATAAATGAATTTGCGTGGTAGCACTCGGTAGATACTAGTTATTTATGTCCGTTGGTATTGTGTTAGTTTTCCGGTGGTAGAATCATTTTTTCAATCATAACTTCTACTTTAGTACCTACATAAGTAATATTCGAACCTTAACCTAAATCTTTCACCGAACACTATACTATAAATAAAATAAAAAATGACAAAAAACATCCTAACCTAGAATAAATATCTGTGGGCCGCACGCCAGAATTGAAGCCACGACTATTGACTCGGAAAGTAAATAGTTAGTCACTGCGTTAGTTGGTTCGTCAAAATGATTGTATGATCATAACAAATTTGAACACGAAATAAAATTATTTTTTCTCTTTCAGTTGGACTTCAATCCGATAACTTCGTTCCTGTTCACCTTGGATTTCTTCATCATTGTATTGAACGTGAGTATATATCCTATAATACAATCAATAATATAATATAAATACCTAAAAGCTAGTTTACACAATTATTTAAAAGTTTTTATTATTTTTTGTTTTATATTTAAAATGTGTTTAACCCTCTCTTTGCATAATGGTGGAAATTTCCATCATAACATTATAAAAACAAAAATTATATAAAAGAACAATTTCACTTTAAGTTGATCATGTCTGGAGACCTTTTTAATGTCCATTGCATAAAAAGAAACATAGCTGTCAAAAATAAGCAAGTGTCACTATCAGTAAAACGAGCTTGAAGTTGTCATTCTGCTGTTTGTTGTAGTTGCAATACACGTATGATTGATTACATTTGAGTTTCTATTGCTAAAAAAGTAAATAAAAATAATAATTGTTTTGTTAATTATCATAAAGAATAAAAAACATCCAATGATATCCCTCTTTTATTTCTATTTATTACTAAGCTAATGATCTAACTTTGCATGATGATGGAAATTTCTATCATATTGTTTTTTGCTAAATTTCCCTTTAATTTTGAACATGAATGATATCACCTTGGTTTATTTCACCAATAAAGAAAAAATCATGCAAAGAAGGGTTAAATTTCGCTTATTGCGTCGAATATGATGACCAAAAATGAGATTATAACGACGAGAAATAAGTCATAAAAAGCTATATGGACAGTCAAAAGTTTTTACTTAGCTAAGATCCGCGACAAGCAAAACAATAACAGAAAATTAATAATGTGTGTATTTCCGTACGGAAGACAACCGAAAAAGTTTTCGGTTGTCTTCCGTAGAGTCTACTATACCTGAAGATGCCTCGTGTTGGGGCGAAACACGTGTCGTGTACAAGATGGAAAAGTGATAGTGTGTGTTTGGCGTTGTGTATAGTGGTTGGTGGGTGGAGAGTTGATGGCCGATTTTCGGTAAGTTTTTGGTTTAAGTTCCAAATAAATCCACTAAACCCAACGGAAAAACACACATTATTAATTTTCTGTTATTGTTTTGCTTGTCGCGGATCTTAGCTAAGTAAAAACTTTTGACTGTCCATATAGTGATGGATTTCCGCAAAGTAACGCCTGACTCCATTAAAAATCATAAAAAGCTGTTTTTTTTTATGAATTCAAAGCGAATTATTTTTGACGTCAATATTATAATTATATACGACCACTAACTACTTCGGAAACGAAATAGAACTCTGATAATGAAGAAACGGGGCGAGAAACTTTCTTCCTTACTTTGCGCTCTTTGCTTTTCTTTGATGGCAATTAGTTACAACTATTATGCCAGTATCAAGTAAATACGATAACATTAATTATTGTGTTACAATATTATTTTTTTTCTGATATGTGTTTGCGGATCTTAGCGAAGTAAGTGAGTCTGTCCATCGTTAAAAGAGATATTGCGTGTAAGGATGATATGTCACGCCCGAGTGTTTGCGTCGACTTGGGACTTAGTGACTGCGGTTGACATTTCACGGACGGACTTATACGGACTCCAGAGTGTATTACACATAGTCGTTGTACGTGCAACTTGCCGACACTTATCATCAATACCTATCAGACGCCTGTTTTTGTCGTAAATATAAAACAAATAATATATAAAAATCACACAGTCAACAGTCACGAGGACTGCCGACAGTAGTGTAAAACTTAAAGCTGTATTTTAAAATTTCAAACTAATTGTAATAATAAAAAATAAAATTTCATATTATAATTTTTGAATTAACATTAATTTTACTTTCACATTAAGTAGTATGTAGAATCCGAGAAGAAATTAAAAAAGTAAAAAAAAACAAAACCTAAGGCGTTAGCGTATTGCTGACGCGAACCTAAGGCGGCTGTAGAAGTTTTCACTTTAAAAAAAAGTCAATTTTTACTTATCAAAGAAAAAATTTATTTTATTTTAATAAACTGTATGGGCAGTCGTAATTTTAACTTAGCTAAGATCCCCGACAAGCAAACAAAAATAGAAAAATAATAATGTGTTTTTTTTTTTATTACTGGAAGAAGTGGATTTGTGGGGAACTTAAACTAAATCGTAACGAAAAAACAGCCGTCAGTAACTCACGACTTCCCAACCACTGTCAACAACACCAACACGTTATATGTCACCACCACTCGTCCACAATGCACACGACACGTGTTTCGCTTCCACAAGAGGCATCATCAGGTAGGCCAACTTTACGGAAGACAACCATCCAAATAGTAATAGAACAAAAACAAATAAAATAAAATTTAATATAGAGAAGAAAAACTTAAGCTAAAATATGCTGCCAGCTAGATCGCGGACCATAGGTAATATAATAAATACACAGACAAGGTATATAATATACAAAAATAATATTTATTATTAAAGCAAAAATATATTTATTCTTTTGCTTCTTCTTTTCTGGCAACCAGGTACAACTATTATGCCAGTGTCAAGTAAAATATGTTAACATCAAATCCCTTGAAATAAAACTACTCATCACGTTACGTCTTGATAAAATGGTGGCCATTTTACCAAAACATTCAATGGACTTTTTCAGTCAACTTAAAAAGTTACGATACACGCATATATTTCACATCACTTCACTTATATGCCTTAATCGAACTATTTTGTATAATACATCACCACAATTAAACAATATAACTGATAATAATATATAATTATTAAAATGAAATAAAAACACAACGTTACTGATGTAAGTTGACGGGAAAAGTCATATTCTTGCTTAAACAGGTATATAACAGTAACAATAAAATAATAATAAGACATAAAAAACATAAAAACGATTACATTTTGCCAGCACTTAGATCTACCGCAACTAGAGGTGCTAGCTCTCGTCTGCATACTTATTAAGTATTACTACATATTTATGTCAAATTATTGTATAATAGACAATTGTCATAACATTTACATGAATTTTCAGATTATTATTAAATTCAAATTATTATTAAATATATTGCAGAAAAAAATTCTCTTTTTCCTGTCACACATACACACGCTCACACACTACACACACACACACACTCGCACACTCGCACACAACATATTACATATATATATAAAATGCTTTTTATTAGTCGTGACCAAAGTATCGTTAGAGCAGACAAGTGCTGGAGTGGAGACCGCGTCTCGGCAAAGGTAGTGTGGGACGCTCTCCGGCTAGATGGTGCGACGATCTGCGCACGACAGCTGGCAGAAACTGGATTCGTGAAGCCGAAGATCGGGCTATGCAGTGGACTGCTTCAGGCTGTTGATTGATTGACGAACCATTCTGTATATAATTTTAAGATATATAAGTTAAAATATAAATTCATAATTGCCTCCAGAAGTTTTCAAGATTTATATAAGTGTTATGACGACCGATTGGCTCAGTGGCGGGGCCCTCCGCCTGCGGAGTCAATGGTCGCGGGTTCGATCCCCGCATCGGAATAAATATATGTATGGATTTATAAATATTTATTCCGAGTCTGGTAACCCCCCAATCCGCATTTCCTTTCCTGCCCTTTCCTTTCTTCTCTATCCTTTCCCTTCCTCTCCGCCAATCCACGGTCTGCCGTGCCAATGGATGCGTGGCTAAGGGCGACCTTAGTCGCAAGCGTGCCGACCGTCCCGGGATCAGGCTCCCCCGGGTACTATGGTGCCTTACCTCAGCATGCAGGGCTCTGCTGGGGCTGACCTCCATCCTCCCTTGCGGCTCGTGGGTCCCTTTGCTGAAAATGACGGCGACTTGGTTCGCCACCCGTCCTGATTCTCACGAGGGTGAGAAGCGACCAATGGACAGCTGTCTCGCTGCGATGATTCGTAGCGGATGGAGCTCTGTGGTCTCTGCCTACCCCTGCTGGGGATAGGCGTGAAAAAATAATGAAAATATATAAGTGTTATATGATATGCTGTAGCGTTTATATTAAATAAATTAAAATATATTTTTTTATCATTAGATCATTATATGATATTATACATATATAATACTATAGTGTTAGTGTGTAGTTAAAACCGGTGCCATTTTAGTGGTTTACCTCTAATAGCAGACATGCCCCGTCGTACGGTGCTTATTAGTTTAAGCGGCTTATGAAGGGGCAACATTCAACTAATATTAACAACTTAAATGTTATTTATTAACTACTTGTGTTTGAACGGGTTTTCAGTGCAATGTGTTTAAAAAGGATTTTTATATATCACTACCTCACCCAGCTAAAGTTGTTTTGCCATTAGAATTATTTCTAGGTATTGGTTTAAAAAATAGTTTTCGACCTATTCTACGTTCTCCCAAATATACTAGTAAGTTTTGATTGTGGTAGAGCCACGCTGCGGACGAATACTTTGTCAAGAATGGCATAATATTTGTCTCTAGCATGAATGGGCCGGCCCGGGGAAGTAACACTTCCGCAGAAAATCGGCCTCTGAGTGGTAGCTTAGCTACCGCGGTTCATCCGGTGAGTCGAGTTCAGGATGGCCCAACCCCCCTTCCCATAATGACACTTTCCTTAAAGGTCAGGCCAATCCAGGTCAATCCAGGCCATCAGGTGACGTGCCTGCTCGTTTGCGTTCCTATCCCATAAAAAAAATTCACTAAAATCGTTCAAGCCGTTTCGGAGGAGTTCGATAACAAACACTGTAATATGAGATACTTATATTAGACTAAAAAAGATTTTTTTAAATAAGGGCAACAATCAATTCACTCACGGTAGGGCTGCTGATTACGGCAATAATTAATGGTCGTGAATTAAATCCCCACATCGGGATAAATATTTCTTAGGCCAGGTTTTTTAATAAAGGTTAGGTTAGGAGCATCTTTGCCGAATGAAAATAACTGGCAGTATTCGCTTTACAAACGTGAAGGCTTATTTGTCGTCGACTATTATTATATATATATATATATATATTGGCTCTCATCACTCACACGAACCCCTGCTCTAGCCGAGCACATAGAGTAGGGAACACTTCTACACCGGCCGCTTACAAGGGATTCTCTCCCGTACCCGGTCGGTTCTCATCCCCTAGACCAAAGGGCCTAGGGGACTAATAGGGACTATAGTTACTTCGGTCAAATCCTCCCCTACACATTTAACGTAGCCTCATGACGAAAATAAAACACACATGTGTACTATAGCGTGCCCGCCGTTCTTCTAACGGCGACACCCGGGTTCTTTAGGGGGTTTTTTATCTTAAAATAAAATTCTTCCAATTGATATTAATTTATTTTTCTTGTTTCAATATTATATGTATATTTATATTATATTCACATATTTTATGAACACTTTATAAAAAAATTATTTAATTCTACTAAAAAAGGCGATATGTTTCATTCGAGACGTCAGTCGATCGAATGGCTTTTGTTTTTATATCACAATTTATTTCTTTTTCATTTTAAAAATTAGGAATATAAAAAAGTAATAAAATACAAAAGGTTTTAATGTATACACAGTGATACATTTATTAATGTATCACTACAGTACCTCCGACACGGCGTAGAGCCGATGGAATCTGTGATTTGTGCAGATTCCCAAATATATTTTACTTGTATCCAGTATTCGATAAAGCTGTTAAAGCCAGCATTAACATCTTGAATAAAACAAGCCTACACATTTCTTAGGATTTTATTCTTCATTATCAGTTGCTGTAAGTCGGTACTATATTTTATTATGCGTTATAGACCCTAATATAATTTAAAAAATATATTTTAAATCTATATCAAAACAGCATTTAAGGGTTAAAAGCCTTAAAAAAAAAGGAAACGCTTTCATAATAGTCAAAAATTTTTTGCGTCTCATATCTATGAACGGCGTTGCTTGCCTTCCTTCAGGACCGCCTGCTCGTTTGCCTTCCTATCCCATAAAAAAAATGTTGAATATTCTTCTTTGGGCTACTTCTACGTCTATTACAAATGATTTACACAGCAATGTCTTTTGAGGCTGGTGTAATCCACAACACTTTTCTTTTAATCCAGCAGCAGGGTATATCCCTGCTGGTGGCTCAACAGAATAGTGTTGCGTAGGTTGGTAGAGAGCCACCTTATCCGCGAGAGTCACAAACCAGGCTTTGTCACTAATCTCGTGACCCTGCCAAACGTTTGGTGTTGATTATTACATGTGACGTATGATTGTTACTGAAATACAAGAAACTACTGCTATTACTATTAGTACTAATTGTTCTGAATAACTAATAATTTTAATTTATATTTCTCCGTATTCAACATTTGTATTCACCCTGTGTTTCTTCCAACTAGTATTTTACTAAATCATATTTATTTATTTATTTACTTATTAATTCTTAATATACATTGTATTATTTAAGATTATTAATGGAGTCAGGCGTTACTTTGCGGAAATCCATCACTATATGGACAGTCAAAAGTTTTACTTAGCTAAGATCCGCGACAAGCAAAACACTTTTCGGTTGTCTTCCGTAGAGTCTACTATACCTGAAGATGCCTCGTGTTGGGGCGAAACACGTGTCGTGTACAAGATGGAAAAGTGATAGTGTGTGTTTGGCGTTGTGTGTAGTGGTTGGTGGATGGAGAGTTGATGGCCGATATTCGGTAAGTTTTTGGTTTAACTTCCAAATAAATCCACTAAACCCAACGGAAAAACACACATTATTAATTTTCTGTTATTGTTTTGCTTGTCGCGGATCTTAGCTAAGTAAAACTTTTGACTGTCCATATTGTATTATTTGTAAAAAGGCGGAGTTAATAATAAATAAATATATATAATTAAATTTATAAATATATATAGTATAATTAAATTTTATAAAAAAATATTAGAAATAATAAAAATAAAGGAGAAAAATTATTGTGCAATGAGATGCAGCAGAGGTATTAAGAAAAAGTCCTTCACTCTACCCTAAAATTAAGATGTGCTAGGGGCATTTCATATACAGTAAGTAGTTCTTGACTCCTTTAATTATTAATTTAAATTTGTAGTATTTTAATGAGAGACTAAAACTTAAAGTTTTTACAAAGCTTATTGATACTTCGATTCATTTTAGCTGATTTTTAAAACAATAATATATATTTTTCCGCGCATGGAAAACTCCGAGGAAATTTAATTTAGAAAACAATGTGCGAGAGTCTGAAACACCGCTGACCTGTTTCCACAAAAAAAAAAAAACATCAATTCGAATCTCCGCGTTTAATTCGATATTAAATCGTTTTATTCTTTCATCATAACTGTGAAAGTTATGGGCCATTAGTGAGATCTTATAAAAATCGTTTTGTCCACTCACTTATTGCAGTTACTTGACATGTAAATAATATAAATGACATATAAATATATAATATCATCATCATCATCATCATCATCATGGCATTACAGCCGCGGGTGGGCCTTAGCCTGGTTTAGTAAACTTTTCCAGTCAGTTCTTCGCTTAGCTCCAGCCCCTCACACTGATTGCATTTAAGTCGTCCTCGACTCCATTCAGCCATTTAAGCTTAGGCCTTTCTACGACCATCTGGTTTGCCGTCGAGTAGGCGTTTCGGTACTCTAGCCTCGTCCATCCATACCATGTGCCCAGCCCAACGAAGACGTCTAATCTTAATGGTTTTGATGAGGTTCGGCTCATCGTACTGTTCATATAGCTCGTGGTTGTAAAGTGTACGCCATCGCTCATTTTCCAACACAGGACCAAAGATACGCCTTAAAAATTTTCTCTCAAAGGTGAGAAGTTTAAATCTCTAAATATATAATAGATTGGGGAAAAGATTCTTCGCATTTTATATGATAACTCAAGACATTTTATTCTCATAGTTTATTTATATTTAATTATAATATATATATATATATATATATATATATATATATATATATATATATATATATATATATATATATATATATATATATATAGCCATTTTATTAGATTACCTTGGGTCATCTTATAATTAGTGACATGATAGTGTTGCTGTAGAAATTTTCGTATTTTTGATAAAAAAACGCGACAAATAGTTTTGTCAGTCGTCTCTTGATGTAAATCTGACACTGCCTAAAAAACTCTCCAGATACCGAAACAGGTGGAAATCTGAAGGTGCAAGGTCAGGGCTGTATGGCGGATGCATTAACACCTCCCTGTCAAACTCTCTTAATTTTTGCTGAGTGGCTAAAAATGAGTGTGGTCAGTGTTATCATGATGGAAGACCACACCCATTAGGTTTGCCAAGACGCGGTCTCCACCCCAGCACTCGTCTTCTCCAGCGGTTGTTGGTTCTCCGACAAACGTGACGTTGCCAATTTGCGTGCAATATGGTGGAAAAATTTAAGGAAAATGAAAAAGAGGAAGATTGTCATAAAAAAGAGGAAGTTTATTTTTATTTTTATCACAGCTCATATATGTCCCACTGCTGAGTACGGGCCTCCCATCCCCACCTGGAGGAACGAACACTAACCCACCACGCTTGTCCAATGCGGATTGGCGGGGTAATCAGTCTCGGAATAAATATCTGTAGGCTATTTATTTCTTCCGAAGGCTATTTATATTTATTCCAATGCGAGAATTGAACCCGTGACCATTGACTTTGTGAGTAGGGGGCCCCGCCACTGAGGCAGGCGTAAATATTCCAAGAAGTATTTAATAAATATAAATCAGTAACTATATGCGACACCAAGCAAAATGAGTATCAATTTAAAGTCAAGACCCCCAAGAGATGTTTTAATATGTAATATATGCGTGTATGGAGTCCGTGTCTCGAATCCATTCGGGGTCACACGTATTTGTAAATTATGTATGTATCGATATATGTAAATAAAATCACAGTTCATCTCTCATGTCCTCATAGATACTATTGCCTTAGCTTGCATTTATCTATCATTATGCCTTATTTTGCTATTTTTTTATATTTTCTCATGACGTAGACATGTCAAATTTTTCCTATTCGTACCGAATATTTAGTGCAAATAATTAAGTGCTAAAAATTAATTAAAAAATAGGAAGTTAATTTTTATTTTTTTCAATAATTAAAGCATAAAAATAAGTGCAATAAATTAATTATAAAAATAGACATATATCTTGTGGACACTTGGGATTCGTCTAAAGATGAATATGATAGAATAATGAAATATTTTTATAATATATTGTAATATATATATATATATATATATATATATATATATATATATATATTTTTTTTTTTATGATAGGAAGGCAAACGAGCAGGCGTGTCACCTGAACGAAAGCTATCATGCCACGAATAGACATCTGTAGTGTCATAGGCATTTTAGAAGCGCAAGGCATTTTATTTACATTTAGGCATTGTAGAAAAAAAGAATGCAATCTACGAGTTATCTCGTAGTCGGCACTCAACGTGTTAAATAATACATTGAGAAAACGATATTCGACTATATTTATATTAGGTTGTAGGTCGAATATTCCTCGTTCGAAAGTAATAGTTAAGGTTGAAAACCTAATTCTGATTATATCTGAATCTGATTCTGATATAATGTGACTATGAGCGACCAAGTTTCGGCAGAGTTTCACACTAATCACCGTATGTCACTAGAGAATTCATTTTTATTATCTGTTCTGTCAAACTATGAAGAAAACGTATACAGTAAACCATCCTATAACGCGGTAGATCGGTTCCGCGATATAGGAAAATGCGTTATACGAGGGATCACTGTAATGTATAATCAATTTTGCTAAAACTCAAAAGCTGGAAACAAAAACTAAATAAAATAATTTAGTTTTATAAAAACGAGATGTACAAAAAAAGTTGATTATGGACTGTCGAATCATTATAAATTTTTCACAGTATATATAAATATATGACTTGGGAAATCCACGCGTTTTACGAGGGAAAATACGTGCTATACGAGGGACAAAATCGCGTTATAGGCCCTCCTATACATTTACTATATGTACTTTACTGTACATGTGTGTTATTAATAGTCTTAATGACAGTTTGTAAACTTAAGCTTAAGAGATATCGGCCCTTAAGAAAAACTTATTAAATGGAAGTTATAAAACTCACTATATTATTACTTAGCAGAAAAAAGTAATGAAAAATATATCGTCTGTACATATATAACTGATCACCGCTTATCTCAGTTTAACTTAACTGTGGTCTTCTGCGTAGCGGTAACCCTGACTGCGAGCTTGTAGTGGTAGAGCCACTTTGCAGGCGAATATTTTGTCAAAAATGGCATATTATTTGTCTGCAGCATAAATGGGCCGGCTCGCCCGGTGAAGTATCACACTCCTGTATAAAACCGGCGTCTGAGTGGTAGCTTAGCTATCGCGCTTCGTCCGGTGAGCGGTTGAGTTCCGAACTGATCATTGCCGCACATAGACTTCTGCGACACCGGAGGCGTGTCAGATGTATTGCCACCCTTTAGTGAACACAGACGCTGGTCAATTTATTGCCTCTATGTTATATTCATGGGAATATCATAGGTGGTAAATCGTTCCAGAAACTCAGACTAAATCGCATGTTGGTTGAATGTCATTCATCCAGGATGCAGCCTATGTTTGTGGTAAATCCGATGGTGGAACTCTGCGGCTAATATTGTACGCAGGTAAGAGATACATCTCTGTATACAAGTAATAAGATTGACTCTATCGGAAATCCTGCGGTCGCCAACGTTATATATTTATATATACATGTCTATTAAAAAGATTTCTGCTAGGAAATAGCAGAAATCTTTTTAATAGACATGAAGGAGCTTGCCCACCATCTTTTTGTGACACCTCATTAGAGGTTAGAGGGAACGTGGCTACGAATATTATCGGAAGAATTATGTAAATCCATCACGGTTTCCTGGATATTTCAATACGATGACCGTATTGATAACTACACGTAGACTTTAAAACGTATTTGCTGTGGTTTTTAAAACAATTTTCAGAAAAAGTTCTGATTTTCCCGCCAAGTAACATGTGTTTTTATTTCATTATCATAATGTTACTTTATTATCAGTTTGTTTGATTAAAACGTATAAGTGGAGTGATATGAAATAAATGCATTTATCGTGACTACTTTGACTACATAAGTCCATAGACGATTATGGTAGAATAGCCATCATTTTATCAAGGCGTAATGTGACAAGTTGATTTGTACATTTCAACATACTTAATTTATATATACATATATGATTTATTGTATTTAACTTGACACTGGTAAAATAGTTATAATTGCCATTAAAGAAAAAGAAATCCAGAAAGAAAGTCAACGAAAATAGATATATATATATATATATATATATATATATATATATATATATATATATATATATATATATATATATATATATATATAGACCTGATATATCGAGATTTGAATTCATTTTTCATCCACTTTTGAGTCTAAAATATTTGAAATTTTGTACATAGAAGTAAAGTGGAATCATAAAGGAGAATCTCCATTATTAATATATATATATATATATATATATATATATATATATATATATATATATATATATATATATATATATATATATATATATATATATATATATATATATATATATATATATATATATATATTTTTTTATATTCACGCCTATCCCCCGCAGGGGTTGGCAGAGACCACAGAGCTACATCCGCTGCCATTCATTGCAGCGAAACGGCTCGTCATTGGTCGCTTTTCGCCCTCGTGAGAATCAGGACGTGACGGGTGGCGAACCACGTCGCCGTCATTTTTCGACAAATTAGGTATATTAAATTCGTCTTAGTGAATCCCACGAGCCGCAAGGGAGGATGGAGGTCAGCCCCAGCAGAGCCCTGCATGCTGAGGTAAGGCACCATAGTCCCCGGGGAAGCCCGACCCCGGGACGATCGGCACGCTTTCGACTAGGCTCGCCCCTAGCCACGCATCCATTGGCACGGCAGACCGTGGATTGGCGGAGAGGAAGGGAAAGGATAGAGAAGAAAGGAAGGGGCAGGAAAGGAAATGCGGATTGGGGGGTTACCAGACGCGGAATAAACATTTATAAATCCATATAAATATTTATTCCGATGCGGGAATCGAACCCGCGACCGTTGATTCCGCGGGCGGAGGGCCCCGCCACTGAGCCAATCGGTCGTCTATCTATCTATCTATAGATATATATATATATATATATATATATATATATATATATATATATATATATATATATATGTATGTATATCACCTGGCGCTGAAATCTAGCGCCAGGTGATCCAATAGAGCGCCCGGCATACGCTAAGCAAGAACCAAGAAACAAAAAACTTAAAATTTATAAATTTAATATTTTTATATTTCATTTTAGCATTAGGTTTCTTTAAAACAGATGTCGCAAACAAACATTTCTATTGATATGTAACATCTTACCGCGGGGTATGGGAGTGAAATCGTAGGCCGAGACGTCGTCTCGATTCAGGCTACGCTTCCTTCCACTCGACCCTATACAGGGTCACTTACACGTGGCCGTGAGCATACGGTACAGACCGAGCCGTCTCGTCTCGATTCTAGCTATGCTCCCCTCTACTCGACTCTACTACTGTCTCTCTCGACGACAGGAGTTGTAATTTTAATGTTTCACATCTATCAAGCGTCCTATGACCCTTCTCTTTTGCTATTATTTCACCCTACACAGAAGCCTCTGTTCGTTCAAGAGCCGCCCGAAACACGGCGGATGCTCTTTTCAAAATAATGATTTAAAAAGTACAAAAACAAATGAAATGTTTCATCGAAATAACGTTTATAGACGATTCTGTATTGTACTGTTCGAGTGGTACAAAGTTTAATTTCAATAATGGAACAAAAACATTAGTATGTAATTGTTCTGTACAATGAGTGCAAATTCTCTGCAATAACAAGGATATTATTAGACATATTATTGGTTTTGTTCTGTTCTGTGAACGGAAACCATTAATGGAATTACTTTTCATTTTAAAATTGGTTAATGTTTTTGTTTAAGAGTCGGCTCGGCTCAGTGGCGAGGCTACCGATTCGGGGTCAACGATCGCGGATTTAATTCTTGCATCGGGATAAATATATCGACGCAAAAATCGAAAACGCTGTTAATGACACTAATGTATTTTTTCTTAAATTCCTACTATTATTTCACGTTCCCTATATTTCCTTAGAATGTAGCAGGGCAAAAGAAACTCCACAGATATCCCCTTTTGTGTGTTTTTGAGTTCATTAATCATCATTAACACAACTATAATAGTCTATGTTGGACATTGACCTCCATCAAAATACGATAGAATGATGACCTAACTCCACGCTTGGAGTTCGGTTTGGATATCGCAGTTTTTTTTAATTCTTACTATGAGTTCACACTTACTTTTTACTAACGATTGAAAATTTGAACATAATACAATATTGTTATATATTATTATATAATATTGTATATTATTTACAATACTATATATATATATATATATATATATATATATATATATATATATATATATATATATACATATATATATATATATATATATATATATATATATATATATATATATATATATATATATATATATATATATATATATATATATATATATATATATATATATATATATATATGTATATATATATTGTTCAAGTTTTCAATCGTTAGTAAAATAATTTTTATTCATCCACTCAAATTCAAATACATTTTTTTAAACTTGTAACGGATGACACTTATGTTAATACACTTTTCTTCAAATATTAATTAAATTTAAGTAATAGTAGAAATTGATTTTAATTTATATATATATATATATATATATATATATATATATATATATATATATATATATATATATGTATATATATATATATATATATATATATATATATATGTATATATATATATATATATATATTGTTCAAGTTTTCAATCGTTAGTAAAATAATTTTTATTCATCCACTCAAATTCAAATACATTTTTTTAAACTTGTAACGGATGACACTTATGTTAATACACTTTTCTTCAAATATTAATTAAATTTAAGTAATAGTAGAAATTGATTTTAATTTATATATATATATATATATATATATATATATATATATATATATATATATATATATATATATGTATATATATATTTTTCAAGTTTTCAATCGTTAGTAAAATAATTTTTATTCATCCACTCAAATTCAAATACATTTTTTTAAACTTGTAACGGATGACACTTATGTTAATACACTTTTCTTCAAATATTAATTAAATTTAAGTAATAGTAGAAATTGATTTTAATTTATATTATATATATATATATATATATATATATATATATATATATATATATATATATATATATATATATATATATATATATATATATATATATATATATATTAAATAAATAAAGTTTTTTTACTTAATAGTAAAATTATATTACGACCAAAATTACATAAAATCGTTACAAGTTGTAGCCTATATGTTATTATGTTATTCTGATGTATAACCTATATTACTGTAAAGTTTCATCTAAATCCGTCCAGTAGTTTTTTCGTGAAAGAATAACAAATATACATCCATACTCACAAAATTTCGCATTTATAATATTAGTGGGATGTTGTTGTATATTCGGATAAAAAAAATACTTTGTCAAATGGTCTGAGTCTCACAGCTTAACGACCAATAGAAAATGTTGTACAGCGTTAAATCTGACTGTTTTTGAGTGATAAGTTACAATTTTTTTTTCAGTAACCTTACGTTTTTTTCTTGCTCTGGTGGTAAGTTTTCATTATGCGGTTTACTACATTTTGGTCGATATGTATATGCCCTAACAATCTGCCTAAGACAAGCTTGGTGAGTTAACATTTTATTTCTCAAAAGAAAAAGCCTGTACCCAGGAGCCTACCGTATCTTAAAGGCCGGCAACATTTCTGTAATACTTCTGGTGTCGCGGATATCTATGGGCGGCAGTGAGTGCTTTCCATTAGGCGACACGCTTGCTCATTCTCCCTTCTATACCATAAAAAATACATTCTATTTATAATATTTCAGGTACAGTCTATTCCTGTCTCCCTCCCACAAAACTGAGGGGTGTTGCCACAATCCCTTGATCCCGCAATCGAATTTATTACTCTGTTAGACGATGCTACCCATCTACTGGTATTCACTCTGACTCTCGCCCTATACCACAATCACGCGGAGAAATAGAATAGCAATATGGAACCGATACGGGAAAGACAAATCAAAAAACAAGCCTACACATACCTAAAAGACCGGCAACGCTTCCGTAATACATATATAGCCGCGTTGATTGCTCTCCACCAGGCGACACGCTTGCTCGTTTGCCCTCCTATCTCGTAAAATAAAATTAATATGGCGATATCTCTATTAAAACATATATTTTTTTTTGTTACAGATCTATGCAATGGTGTGTGTCATATCTCAATTCCAAGAGTACCTCGAAGGACGCGGCACAGCTGCCTTTGACTATTCAGACAGGGTGAGTTCAAAATATTCTAAAACTAAGGTGTCTTAAAAGTGTCTTTACGTTTAAGAAAAAGTATATGACAAAATATAGTCATAAACAGCCAGACTGTAGCAGAAGTGGTACTGACGAGCAGTGGAGAGTCTTATTGTTATGTATATAAGGCTTTATTATAGATTTTGGACTTTGATCACAAGTTTGATCATAAGGCTCTTATTTCTCAAGTTGGGCTGCAATGCATCTCCGTGAAAGTCGGACGATGGCAGAAAATTCTGGCAGAAAGTTTCTATGCTTAATGAGTGCAGGTTTTCCCTCTTTCCATCTGTATGTGACCTACTTATGTTCCTATTTCCCCCATGTGGGGTAGAGGGCATCCACAGTGCTCCGCCATCGCGTTCTATCTTGAGCTACGCGCTTTATTTCGCTTCAGGTCATTCCGATGCTACATGCTTCTGTCGCCATGTTTGCTTGGGGCGGCCACCCTTCCTTTTGGCTTGGAGGTTCCAATCTAGGGCTTGCTTAGGGAAATTATTGGGCTCCCGGCGGAGAGTGTGACTAATCCATTTCCACTAGGGACGCTTGATCTTCAAGCTGATGGGGATTTCGTTGCAGAGTCTCAACAGGTCTTCGTCAGTTATTTTCTCGGGCCAGTGAATGCCAAGAATGCTGGGGAGGCATCGATATGTACTGCTATGTAATATATAATAATTTAAGATGTACTCATGTATCTTACTGCAGAACGAAATAAACTTATTTATATATCTAAAACTCTAACAAAACATTATTTGTATATACAAACATACCAACATACGATCACGCCTGTTTCTCGTAGGGGTAGACAGAGACCACAGACCTTCATCTGCTAAGATCCCGACACACTTTCTTTGCTCCATCCCCACTCATAACCCTCTTCATACAATTTCAACAAAACAACATATATAACCGAATACCACTTATGACTGAATTTGATAGTGATAGAGCCACGCTGCACATGAATATTTCAATATTTCATTTTATGTCAAGAATGGCATAATATTTGTCTGTAGAATGAATGGGCCGGCTCGCCCGAGGAAGTACCACACTCCCGCAGAAAACCGGCGTCTGAGTGGTAGCTTAGCTACCGCGCTTCGTACGGTGAGCTGCCAAGTTCCGGAGGCCCAACACCCTCTCCCTCCTATTCCCACTCCCATAATGACGCTTTCTTTAAAGGTCGGCAACACTTTCGCACTGCCTATGACGCTGCGGATGTCAATGGGCGACGTTGATTGCTTTCCATCAGGTGACACGCCTGCTCGTTTGACTTCCTATCCCATAAAAAATCGGCATGTTTCAATACGGGCCAATCTAATGAGGCCTACTATGATCCATCCAATAACTGTTCTAAATAAATAAATAAATAACAATAAAAACTTATAATTAAAGAACCATACAAAAATTATCATATAATATACTCTGGCTTGAATCCTTTGGTTCTTTGATCAAACGATACAGCCTTTGCGGTCCACAGCTGGGCAATGACCTCTCTCCAAATTCACAGGAGTTGCCGAGTTAGTTTAAAAATATAATATTTGTACACTCGTATGTGGTGCTTGTATAATTTAAAATAAATAAATCAACGTTCATTCCTAAATTGTATACATGGACATCCGAAAATACTCTAGTAAATCGTGGACTTTCGGCAAACTTTGACCCTCGATAACTTATATTCGGCGACAGCTTCTGTCGCCATTGTCAAGTCGAAGAGACTAGAGGGACAGATAACTTTATGCTAGGGATGATATCACATTCAATCAATGTTTTTTTTATTAATACACAGATAGGGTGCGCCCTATCTGTGTATTTAATTCTCTACACTACATATATGAAATCATTATTGTAATAAAACGCAGTAAATCACAAAATGAAAACTTACAACCCGAGCAAAAAAAACCTTTTAAGATTTTCAAAAAAATCTGATCCGAAAAGAATCTGATCACTCAAAAATAGTCAGATTAAACGCTGTATAAAATTTTGTATTGGTTCTAGAGGTGTGAGACCCAGACCATTCGATGCAATATTTTTTTCTGATAAAAAAAATTTGATCATCTGTATAATTTATCGCATTTTCACTTTCTAATGTGTATATATTAATTGGTTCAAGTATGAAGTGATGTTGTGACAGCCCTATTATTCTAGGGGCATCAATACCGCTGGAGTTCGTAATCCATTTAATCCGTTAACTATGGCATGACATTTTAATCAATCAAGTAAGAGTACCTGAATGCACCGCATTGTCGATCTTTGAATACATATATTAAGTAAATTGATACCGATTGTACTATTTATATGTACATTGCTTTATTTATACACTTTACCTATATAAGTGATAGACAAATATGAAATGCGGTCACTTGATGGTAAATAATAAAAGCCACCGATGGACATGTACAATACTTACTTTATTTATACGCTTTAACTATATAAGTGATAGACAAATATGAAATGCGGTCACTTGATGGTAAGTAATAAAAGTCACCGATAGACATTTATAATACTTGCTTTATTTATACAATTTACCTATATAAGTGATAGACAAATATGAAATGCGATCACTTGATGGTAAGTTATAAAAGTCATCGATGGACATGTACAATTCTTGCTTTATTTATACACTTTACCTATATAAGTGATAGACAAATATGAAATGCGGTCACTTGATGGTAAGTAATAAAAGTCACCGATAGACATTTATAATACTTGCTTTATTTATACACTTTACCTATATAAGTGATAGACAAATATGAAATGCGATCACTTGATGGTAAGTAATAAGAGTCATCGATGGACATGTACAATTCTTGCTTTATTTATACACTTTACCTATGTAAGTGATAGACAAATATGAAATGCGGTCACTTGATGGTAAGTAATAAAAGTTACCGATGGACATGTACAATACTTGCTTTATTTATACACTTTACCTATATAAGTGATAGACAAATATGAAATGCGGTCACTTGATGGTAAGTAATAAAAGTCACCGATGGACATGTACAATACTTGCTTTATTTATACACTTTACCTATATAAGTGATAGACAAATATGAAATGCGGTCACTTGATGGTAAGTAATAAAAGTCACCGATGGACATGTACAATACTTGCTTTATTTATACACTTTACCTATATAAGTGATAGACAAATATGATGTTCACCGTACGAAGCGCGGTAGGTAAGCTACCACTCAGACGCCGGTTTTCTGCGGGAGTGTGGTGACAAAGTTATGACTAAATATATTTTTAATAGTGATAGAGCCACGCTGCAATATACTTTGTCAAGAATGACATAATATTTGTCTGTGGCATGAAAGGCCGGGGAAGTACCACACTCTGAGTATATCGAATTTTGATCTACACATGTATGTATGTTAAATGTTGTATATTTTTCCAGCATGCAGCGGTTCAGTATACGGCCACTGCTCAGCACACAACGACTACCAGTTCCGTTCCAAGCGGCAGGCGACGATCTGCTGGAAAACCGATGCCCAGCCGATGCGATCCCGAAGAGTTCTCTGAAGCGCCAACGAAGGCTATAAGTTAGTATAACTATACGGTGTCCGATGGCAGAGTTCTTAAACATCTCTCTCTCTCTCTCTCCGGGCGATCCTTCATGACTGAGGATCGCGATCACCAGACTTCACCCAGCGGTTCTTCCATTTTGTTGCGTTCGGTAGCCAATCGGACCAGTTCCGCGAACCCGGAGGACTTGTTCTGCTTTAGCTAGTCAAACCGTCTCATCAGGAAATTACCTCTGGATCTTTTATCCTCAATGTTTACATAGACGGTCAGTTTCTCCAAGTTTCCATCTTGGCGGCGGATAATTTGTCCGAAATAACTTTGAACTCGGCGTCAGCATATCGTGGACAAAACGGTCTTTGATTGCATGTTCTTTAAGTATTACGCACTAGTGCGGAAGGCTATTCATGGTTACTCCAAGCATGCGTCGTCAACACCCCATTACGAATTTTCAATAATAAAAAAATTGAATATAAATAAATAAAACTCTAAGGCCAACCTTCTGTTAGTCCGTCACGGATCTCCATCCTTGCATTTATTTTTAATTGTTCATTAAATCTTCTTCTTGATCATTCTTGTCCCTTCTCAATTTTGCTCTCTGTACTTTAAAATAAAATTGTAATGGCGAACCAAGTATTCAATAATGCCTGTAGCAACAATTGTCGACAAACTTTTTCAATATCTGTTTTCGTTTTGATTTATTATTTTAAAACTTAAATATTACTCATCCTGTGGCTATTCCATTAAAAAAAAAACATCTGCAAAGTTGATTGTAGACGGTCGCTAAAGTAGTGAGAGCTCAGAGGGTCTAACGTTATTTCTCATCAAATATTCCCCGGAGAGGGTAAAGAAAGTAACAAATTACTTTAGTGGCAGTTCGTTCTTATAAAATTCAACAATGGAAATAAAATGTTATATAACTAACGAAGTTGAGATGCGGCCCGCACCGGGAATGAAGCGGAAGCAAGTTAAATTTGCACAGCGTCTTTTCATACTCTCGTTTTAACGACCACGTGGTATGAATCGAAGTTTGAAAGCACGCGGATCTACCTCCGCTTCGTTTGCGCTTTTCGGTGTCGGCCTGTTTTAGACACATTTTGACTTTTCATAAAGGAGTGCAGGACTCCATTAACCTGATTACCAGCTTTTACTCGCCTTCCAATAACACCTTCACATTTTTTATTGCCTAAAAATTGGATTAAATCACTTAGTAGGAACCGAATCTATAATACATAATGTTTTGAATATGGTATGTCGTCAGTTAGTGATATTTATATTAATTTACGTATATGTATTATGTACGGTATGCAATAGCTCAGTCGGTAAGCCTCGGCCTTACGATCTGAACGTCGTGAGTTTGTATCTTCCACTTGACGTGAACCATATTCTAGCACAAGCATTATTAGCTTAGTTGGAATGGTTAACAACATCTCTAGTAAAAATTTTAAATAAAATTCAATTTAACTAACTTTTAATTTTAATAAATTTAAATCTTTTTTTGAATTTTAATAAATGTAATTTATTTAAAAAAGACGGCGACGTGGTTTGGTACCCCATCACGTCCTGATTTCCACGAGGGCTAGAAGCGACTAACGGAGAGCGGTTTCGCTACGATGAATGTGAGAGGAAGGATGGATGAAAGATGGATAAGTGTGGAATAATCAGAGAATGTGTGCCGGGATCGTAGCGGATGGAGATCTGTGATTACTGCCGACCCCTGCGGGAAACAGTCGTGACGATATGTATGTATGTAATATAAAAAAAAAAACATTGTTAGTCTTGTTATTGAAAAATAAACCCTTCTTTGGATTAATAGTACCTTTATGTCAGTTTAATGTCAAACTAGAGGAACATTCATAAACTATATTTTATTTTAAAACAAATATCACTTTCCTACCCACCCTGGTCATGGAGGTCACCTAGATATGTGCTTGGTCAATTAAAATAATTCTGTTAGCACATCTACTCCATTTCTCCGACGGATATAACCGTTGACCAGTTGACCCGGATACTAATATCGAGTTACATTAATTTACCGGACGATCATTTTGTACGTTATTCGTGAGATAACTCGATCGTAGCCCTTTGCGTAGCTCTCTGTTCGAGCTTTGAGCGTATAAAGCTCGCTTACGGCCATTTACCAGCGCTTTGATCCTGTAGAGTTTACGCTTCTGGCGAGGATATGGCGAACACGTAATGTTGATTTTACTACGGGGAAAATCGTATGCTACGTTTCATAGAATATACGTGACTGATCAATAGGAATATAGCAAGCCAAATGGCGCCGTGGCAGTCTTCGTTTTCTAATGGGTACATATATATATATATATATATATATATATATATATATATATATATATATATATATATATATATATATATATATATGTATGTATATATATATATATATATATATATATATATATATAGAGGGCCTGTCTCCCGTAGGGGTAGGCAGAGACCACAGATCTCCATCTGCTACAATCTCGGCTTCTAATGGGTTGTCGGCTTAATTCTTGTATCATGATTAACACTTTGAATGCTACGTACAACGACAAATTGTCCGTGGCGCCACGATGAATTTCTTACTTGTTTGATACGTATAATGATGTATTTATTTATTTATTAGATAATCCAACAGTTTCATTACACAACTTCTTTCTTAAAAATAATATAACAAGCAATAAAAACCAAAATAGGATTACACAGTTTGGGCTTAAATATATTACTTTTACAAACTAGAAGACATATCAAATATTAAAAAAAAAATTAAGTTCAGAATCTAATTTTGTGAGAAGATGTGTATGTGTGTGTGTATGTCTGTTTATGTGTGTGTGTGTGTGTTTGTGAGTGTGTGTAATTTAATTTACTGCATCTTTACTTTTGAGTGTTTTTCTAAACGTCCTTTTTGACATGCTGAACAAATTTATATCTGAATAAAACTCAATAGATGAGTTACAATGTATAATTTTAATAGTGGTAAAGCCACGCTGCAGATGCATACTTTGTCAAGAATGGCACAATATTTGTCTGTAGCATGAATGGGCCGGCTTGCCCGGGGAAGTACCACACTCCCGCAGAAAACCGTACGGTGAGCGGCTGAGTTCCGGTGGCCCACACCCCACCCTTTCCTCTATCCCCGCCCCCTCCCATTCCCACTCCAATAAAATAAAGGGTTTTCTTTTATATACTTTGAATTATTTCTACAGCTTCTGTGTTGGCGAAGTCGTCGCGATCAGCCGTCAAGAAGCACGTTCAGTTCCCAGACGAACAGAGCTGCATCGAGGAGGCCGCTGAAGCACCCCAAAACACCGACGAAAAGCCCGGTATGAAAGTTACAGTTTTAATTTGTTCGCACTAAACGTTTTCGATACACAGCGGACCCGCGGCAATCCGAACCCTGTGTAATCCGGCGCCCCCTGTAATCCGACACGCTTATCACTGTAAAACTTTAAAACAAAAAACTTTTAAACTATTGAAATTTTAAACTTTTAAACTGTTACATTGTGTACATGAAAATTTCGGCAAATATTCACTCTGCATTCTATATCGTATTTTTTATGGCTAATATTCTGAGTTGTTTAATCTCCTCCGGAATACGTGCTGCAAAAATAGTTTCCATCCCCATCACCTGGAGGGCTGGCCGTCCACCACCGTCTGATTTAGTCGCTGTTTTCAACTACCAGATGTGAGCATATGTAATGATTTACCACCTACGGTGTTCCCATGTAAATACGACATAGGGGGCATTCAAGAGACGAGCGTACATGTTGCCAAAAGACCGGCAACGCATGTGAGATGCCTCCGAAGTTGCTGATGTCTGTGGGCGACGATGATCACTTACCACGAGGAGACCGGATTTTCGTTTGCCTGTTCTGATATACAAAAGCAAAATTCTTTTTATACGCTTCTATATTTATGGTTGTTATGATTAAGGACTATATGTTTTATACTGGTTTAGTACTTATCCATAGTCCACAGATCATATCTTAGTTTATAAATTACAATAATACAAAGAAATACAAATAATATAATAAGAAAAAAGGACAAAATTATAAATTCAAATTAATCAAAATGAAATAATAATAATATACATATGATATTAATAACTTATTTTAAAAATAATAATTAATAAATGTAATGCAAATTGTAATAGATTAGTTAGGATGTATATTAAATTTTAAAATTACCTGTAAGATAATACAATTAAACTCAAGGTCTCACATGTACTCTCATCCAATGCTTCATAATGGGCTTCTCAAAGCCAGTCTAGGTAATCGAGGCTTTCGCGCTGTGCTAAGGGTATCACAATACAATAGTGTGCTTCCGAAGGTGGAGAAAACGCTTCCGCGACTCCTGCGGTGTCGTGGTTGTCTATGGGCGGCGTTGATTGCTTTCCATCGGGCGACGCGCTTGCTCGTTTGACCTCCTATCCCATAAAAAATATACATATAAAAAAAGTGTTGATGAGATGGCGGCGAGTAGATTCTAATGTTCCTGCGCCCCGTAGGACAGCGGCTACGCCTCTACGTGACGCGTAGTCACGGTGTAGCCGCTGTTTTCTTTGCTCCGCACGCCTCACCACGCAGCCTACCTCATCACGTGTTCGCGTGTAGATAGTGGTGTATGTAGACAAAGGCGTAGACAGTTGTGTGTTTGTTGGCAGAATCCCGTGTGATCAGTTCCCTGTGGATGGAGCTGGAGTCGGAAACACCTGTCCCGGAGCGCTGACGCCGGCGAAGCGAGCAGTACTATAGGCCGGTGTCTCGCGCGCGCCTTGAACGCCGCAAGATGTCCGCCATTGGAGTACCGCCCGCAGAAGCTAACACCAAGGACTCTTACCTGTAAACCAACACGACCGAGGATTACCGCATCAAGGATAACATACTTACATCCCACCAAATTTCTTCTAAAACCCACCATGCTACGCTAATAAGTTTTAATGTATTTTTCATTTGAGAGCTATTGTGATAAGCACGATAAAATGGCCTCCTTAGTCAAAGTGTATAAAAAAAATCCAACTACATGTCTTGTAGTGCTATTATTTTAAAAAAAGTAGATTTGTATAAAACAGTAAAGAGTATACAATGTTTTCTTTTAGTTCCATGTATGTATCTGTTATAGTTTTTTTTTAAAAAAATTGAATGTAATATTATAACTATAATAACAAAAAACCGAATGTAATATCAATAAATTATATTTGGTATTTAGCAGGAAATAATCAATACTCAGCAGCAGCATATCAAGCAGGAAATACGCCACCCGTCACGTCCTGATTCTCACGAGGGCGAAAAGCGACCAATGACGAGCCGTTTCGCTGCGATGAAATGGCAGCGGATGGAGCTCTGTGGTCTCTGCCAACCCCTGCGGGGGATAGGCGTGAATATATAAATAAAAAAAAATAATCAATACTAATATAATACTATCTGAAATATATCGCAGAGAAATCGTATTAGTTCCACGCATATGTACTGCCATTTTTAATTTATCCACAGTTATTATAACCACAGCACATTTCGATTTTTTCGTTCCTCGTTATTTTTTAATTACTCCAACTTGCGAAGGTTGGCAGCCAATTCAGCAAAACTCTCCTCCTTTGCGAGGTGCTGCAGTTCTGGAGCGATTTTTCCCATCATGATCAGCTGCAGCAACTTGTACCTGTCATGTCATTACTTCAACAAAAATATAATAAATGTTTGACAGGAAACAAATTAGAATATTCTCTGTTGTCAATGTTCTCCAACGATTTTCTTTAGTTCCACATATTTATTTTTAAACTTATATATATATAGATACACTTTGGCTATGGCAGTCATTTCAACGTGCTTATATAGATTTTTCACATTGGCTGTTTCTACTAATGTACTGTAAGTACTTGTTATTAGGTTTATTCACTGTGTATAAGTACTTTTATTTTCCTTGTTATCAAGAACATCCAATTGTTCTACACCACTCATCCTACCTAAAAAAATTTATTGAAAGTTCAACCTATAAGTCTGATTTGCTCTTCGGGATCTACGCATATAAATAGGATTAAAATTGGAAATTATATAAATAGCAGTGAATAAAAAATCCAAAAAAAAAAAATTTAATCGTACTACATTTAATCATAGATTTCAAGTATCTAAGAGCTAAAAATATATCAGAGGTCTGCATAATTATAACTGTCTTAAATATTAATACAGTAAATACAAAAATCCATAAAAAAAAATACTATCTACTTCATATTGTAAGCATGCATGCAACTTCATATTGTAAGCATACACAAAAATATCGGTGTCCATGTAACAGTTAGAGATATATATGTAAATAAAAATGACATAAAAAAATCAAAAAAATACTATTTTCCATTTATGTACTTGCAATAATAGCATACTTCTTTTCTTTCTTTCTTTGATGGCAATTTGTTAAAACTATTATATTATGCCAGTGTCAAGTAAAATGGAATAATATCAAATCTCTTGAAATGTCTAGTCAGCTTGTCACGTTACGTCTTGATAAAATGGTGGCTATTTTACCAAAAAGCTGCAATGGACTTTTTCAGTCAACTTAAAAAGTCACGATACACGCATTTATTTCATATCACTTCACATATACGCCTTAATCGAACTAGTTGTATAATACACTACCACAAATAAGCAATATAACTGATAATAATATAAGATTATGAAAATGAAATAAAAACACAACGTTGCTGATGTAAGTTGGCGGGAAATTTATTGTAAATTTACTTGACGTTGGCGTAATAGTTATAACTAATCGAATCAAAATCAAAGAAAAAAAAAATTTATTTATTGTGTTTTTCTGTTTATTAAAGTTTTTTGCTTATTTTTTTCTTTTGATCAAAATCTGAGCTTATAATGTAAGGTCATGTGTTTGTTTGTACTTCTATTAGAATATCAAAGTCAGTTACAATTGTATAATTAGCTAAGTTAGAATAGTACCAGTAATAGTTACCAGAAAATCTATTAATGTTAGAAGCATTGTATCCTTTTAAAATTAAAAAAAATATATAATACAAATTCGCACTCATAGCCATATAAATAAATAGAATAGTATGTAATAACGTTTTATCTTGTCTCTAATAAATAGGGTGACGTTTATAAGCATTTTAAAACACTTCACAAGGGTACAAATTTCCTGAATTTTTTCTGATCTAACATTTTAAGGTACGGGGAACACATATTTACGTTTTGATAATCCCGGGATTACATCCCACTTATATACAATTATATTTTTAAATACCAACAGCTGTATACTAAACTCTTTCGAAATACCTATATCAAATCTTCATATATACATATTGTGGTATAAGACAAAAAAATAAACTATATTATACGTAAAGCTTTTAAGAATATTTCTAAATGTACGATTGTATTTAAAAATATTATCCACTGTGGGTACTTACTACTAAACATTTCTGCTACTACGAATATATAAAACCATGTCTTTATGTAGTTTTAAGATATCGAATTTGGCGCAGGTAAGGCTTGCAAAAAAACATCTAGTGAATATCAGAAAGTTTTGCGAACGAAGTTATATCCCCACCATCTGGACGAGTGGCGATTCAATACAGTGCGTTTGTTAAGAAAATTTCCACCCACACCCACCCTGTGGGACCGACTACCTCTAACGGTGTTTCTGAAATGATACGAAATTGGAACCTTCAAAAAAAAGCCTACACATTTCTTAATGGCCGGCAACGTTCTTGCAATGCCTATGGCACTATGGTCTATGGGCGGCGTTGATTGTTTTCCATTAGGCGACACGCCCACTCGTTTGCCTTCCTATCCCATAAAAAAGAATATTTTGCATGGACTGCCAATTATTAAATAGTAGTGGCATATACATAATTGGCTTAGTGGGGAAGCTATCACCGACATCAATGATCTAGGTTTGGCTTCGGGAAATACACGTATAGCCTAAAAGTGTTTATTCCTGTACGTTCGCCAATGCGCCTTGGATAAGCGTGATGGTTTAATGACCATTTCTCCTAGATGAAAAGGTCGTATACTAAATAATAGGACGAATATGGGCTATAAAATTATTTTTATATAATATTTGTCAATATCAAATTATTTCTTGACACTTATTATATCATATAATAAACAGCAAACTCAGTTGCTAAGAACTGGGCTTACTGGGTCTGATCTCGTGTTTTTATTGGACAATCGATGTCAGCTATATTTCCTCGCACAAGCGTTATTAGCTCAGTTGAAACAGGAATTCTAGTAATATAAAAATATTGAAAGTTATCTTTATATAAAAAATTTGTTAATATTTCTTTCTTTCTTACGCTCGTTAAATTCTCTGATGTTCGAGAGCCTTAAAAGGCTTAAATTGAATAAGAGATCCTTGAGTTTAATTGTCTGAGTGCTCTAAAATTACACATTCGCCTTCGCAAAACTTTCCGAGCGTTTCACATAATTTTTTTCCGACGCAAACGTGACGTACGAAATGGCGTGAACTTTGAAAATACCAATACGTTATCAGTTTTGAAATTAAGCGGTAGTCTTGCAAAAAGTAGGGGTGGGTATCCTCTTTTCCTGAACAGGGTAAAGTAAAAACGGAGCTAGTCGTTTGTATCGTTAATATAGATGTATTGAAAGGACTCATATAGAATCCTGTATCGAGCGTAATGGATTGGGGCCATCGAGTTAGCTTTTTTTAGTCATCCGAACCCCGAAGCGGCGTGGAGAGAGCTATTAATTAGGTTGTGTGGGGTATGATAAAAGCTCTATGCTGTAACAAATGAAACCTTCGATCAGGGGACGTTTTAATTTAAAAAAAAATGTATTTTATGTAAGGGTTGACTCAAAACTATTGAATTCAAAGGATTATTATTTGTAAAATATTTGATAATTTTTATTCTAATACCAGAGATATTCTTTATAAGATATATAATGTCTTTAAGTTTTTATGTTCTGTATGCCAAGCCTTTTGTGAAAATTATTATTATTTATAAAAATATTTTTCATTAATAATAATAAAGTTCCACTTTATATATTATATTATAATTTAATGGTTATTATATTTTATAAGTAAAGTGTTTCCTAAAAATGTTATCTATTGTATAATATAGTTCAGTAATTATTTAATAATAACTATTTATTTTATTACTTCTTCGTATACAATGTTTTAAATATCATGAACAATATATAACCATAATACAGTGATTCTCAAACTCTTTTGCCGCGACATACAAAGACGCTGGCATGTGGGAGCAGACTTGACGCATAAAAATCCGTTCATGATTCTAAGAAAGAACGCGTTTCAAAACAAGTTTTTTATGGATTTAATTCGTGATAATTCCTGTTAAAATAAATTGTACATTTTCTTTTTAAATTATATTTGTTAATAATTTTAACTTGTCCATATACATATATAGGTACGTTTTCTTTCATTTAAACTCAACTCGTAATAAAAGAAATCCTTATAATTTTTACTATATACATTTCTAAAGTTTAGTGGCATACCAAAAATTTGGCTGTACACAAAAGTGCCGAGGCACACTGGTTGAGAATCACTGCCACATTAAAATTAATTTAAATTATTATTTACATTGTGAATTATTATTATATTGATGAATCAAATAATTATAATACTAAATGTGTTGTAGATTCAATTTGATGGATAATATGTAAACAGATGATAATAAATAAGCCAACAATTTTAATTAATACAATAAATGTTCATTTTCTTTCGTTTACAGTTGTTTTATTTGATATACCCTTACACATTTTTTTATTATGGGATGCACATCATGGACATTGTAAAAGTACTTTGAGAACTTCATATATTATTTACTTAAATTAAAATTCAATATTTTTGATTACATCAAGTACAAAATATAATACAAGAAGCGCCACTTAACCTCAATCTTCGGCTATATGCATCCAGTTTCTGACAGCCACTTGATCAGATCTTCACATCATCTAGCAGGGGACGTCCCACGTTACGTGTGTCAAGACGCGGTCTCCACTTTATGACCCGTCTACTCCAGGGCTGTCGTTTCTCCAAACATTACCGACCTATTTCACAATACGCCCTTAAAATTCAACGATAGATGAAACCGCTTATAAAACGATTTTTTTTTAAATGGGCAAAGGCTTAGTTCTAACTCACTCACTCATCGAGCGGAAAAAATGATTTTCTGCACTCGTCCAACATCCATGGAGATAAAGCGCAGCGCAGGTTTCAAAGATAAAGCCTTATATAGATATTTATATTTGAATCTTACATATCAACCCAAAAAAGTGAAAAATAAAAACATACCATCAGAGCCAAAAAAACTTAATTCTAAAAAATTTATCTGATCACTTAAAAACAGTCAGTTTTCAACGCTACACAAATGTTTTATGAGTCGTAGCGCTGTGAGACTTAGACCATTCAATTCAGTATTTTTATTTCTGATCCGAATATGCAATATTGATATTGCCTTATATTGTTCATAATAATATAACAATCAAAATGCGAGGAGCAGATGATAACCTGGAAGAGCTGGTCATTATTGCTGAAGGGAAGAGAACACGAGGGCGGTATCAACAAGGTGGTCCGACCTAATGTAGGAAGCCACATCCTATCAAATTTCAGCAGGTGGATGTAGACAGATGTCTATTTGAGGGGATCCAGTAACCACGATCCTCAGTAATGAAGGCCCGATGAAAGAAGAAACCGAATTTTGAAACAATACACGATTTGCATTGTGATATATGTATAACATATTAGATGAAATACAATGAAAATGAAATAATTGCGCGCTTTACGTTTGATTAACCCTTTCGGCCCGAGCGGTGACTATAGTCACCCAACGCCCGACGCTCGCTCTGTCCGAGCGGTGACTATAGTCACCCAACGCCTGACGCTCGCTCTGTACGAGCGGTGACTATGGTAACCCAACATTTGACGCTCGTTATGTACGAACGGTGACTTAGGTCACTCGCGACTCTTCATGAGCAGAATATATATGTTATCTCCATGGTAATCCATCGCAAGTATTTTGCACTTGTTTTACGCTGCTTAATAATAAACTGACGAAATGAGCAAATATTTTCTATTGCATTATGTTATAATTTTTTAAGCATTTTTTTTTTACGAACGACTGCACTCGCTCTGCAGATAGCGTGGTATTGTGCGTCTGACGGGAGCTTGCAGTTGTTCCTCAAGTAGGGACGCTTGCCGCGACTGCTCGGTCAGCGGGGACGGCGCGACATAGAATGCGTCCGAACCGAAAGGGTTAATAAGAAAAAAAATATCGATTCATTCAAAAAGTAACCATAGAAAGCCAGGCCATTATAAAAACCACCACGCCACTGATGTAAATTGGTGGGAAAAGTCCCATATAACGGTCAATGCTTAATATATTATTACTAGGATATCAACAATAAAGACTACATTTTATATAAAATCGGACATACGAGTATAAACTAAATATACAAGTTGCATGTTAACGAGATTAATCTTAACATGGAGTTAGATCCGCTCCCGATAGCTGGCATACATGCATCAGTAAGGTAAATACGGGGAGTATTTCTATTCGAAAACCAGCTTGCATTAACCTAATTAGTTAAAGTTTGCTTTAAGATATATTCGCCTTATATCTAATACTATTAGACCATGTAACTTACGCCGCTGGCTCAGTGATCCGAAGTGGATCTTGGCCTCCGTAACGAATCTTTGTCCTGCGCTGTTAATAGCTAATTTTTGTGTTGAAGTTCACGCAGGTCTCTATCCATTCCATCTCTCTAGCTATATTGAGGTCGTCCAACTGGCCTTCGATACAATATGCTCTCTTTTCATTTCCATTCACTCAAGGTGACCGAGCCAACGGAATCTATTCGCCATGACTTCGCCCATGATGTTTTGTTGGTTTTTGACGTGTTTTCGGATCTCCATTTTCTCTTCTCGTTCCGCCCAAGATCTTACGTAAAATTTTCCGCTCGGTCACTCATAGCTTATTCTCCTCTTCAAGCATGAGTGTCCAAGCTTCGGCTCCATACATCAAAATGGGACGTATGAGCGTTATGTCTAGCACATTGCGCGAAGGTCTTTCGGAAAGCTCATGTTAACAAGATAAGTAAACAGAAAGAGAAACCTTGGGGGGGGGGGGTAGTCCAAAAAGGTGGGATGACAAAGTGAGAGAGACAAGAAACGGCGAAAGAAAGTTCTTAGGTAAAATTTATTTGGTTTTTTTTCTAACATCTCTTCATTCCCATAAAAAGTGGTCTATACTGAAAGCTTACAATTCCAACCACATTTAAAAACAACTAAGAATTCCAAAATATACTTTCGTAAGTTTCGTATTTAACTGTTTTATTTTCAATTAAAAATAATATCTAATCAATTATCTACAAAATCATTTTGGGCGTATAGTTATTGCTTATCAAATACGGATTTCAAATTTCCATCGTGTTCTTGATATTCAGTAGGGTGAAGTGCGGGGCAAATCCCCGCCCCAATTTCATTGAGTTCAAAAGGGGCCTCTATTAATTCTCCATTGGATTTTGGCAGGACCATATCCGGTGAAGCGCGAAAGTACTGTTTACATAACCGTTCATTCTACAAATTGTAAGGTATCGCACTTGATTTTCACTATATTATTAAGAAATTATAAAGTAATAAAGGTTAATTTCGTAATGACAGAAAAACATAAATGTCTTTTGCACTTTTCTTTGCGATAATCTGTTTCATTTGTTTATGTATTGTGTGTGTGTATATATATATTGGTTATACTGAAATAACAATAGGGGTTTCTTATATTAAATGTTCAATCAACAACAAATAAAAGATTAAGAGGTAGACCAAAGGAAAAATGGATTGATCAAATAAAAAGAAAAGCTGGTGAAAACTGGATCACCAAAGCAAAAGACAGACAGATGTGGAGCAAAATGGAGGAGGCCTTTACCCGTAGAGGGGTCCATAATGATTTATGATTTATAAAAATGAATTTTGATTTTATACTTGTTTAATATATTATTCATTATGGAAATAAAGAGGCTATAATAATAATATCAAATGTTCATTCATTCATTTATTTGAATAAGTGCCTTTCAATAGTGCCAAAATAGCACGGATGATTTCGCCAATGTCACGTAGAAGGGAGAACACACGAAGGAGTTTAATCAGTGCGGTTGAGATAAGGAAGGGATAGAATGCACAGGACACGTATGAGATTGAATGGTGTCTTATATCAAATGTATTTTACGAGGAAATATAATAAAAATAAACAGATAATAAAAAAGGATAGACTTCTCCCGCCCACTTAAATGATTGTTATTGTGTTTTTATTTTATTTCTATTATCTTATATATTTATTAATTATATTGTTTAATTGTGGTGGCATATTATGTAATATAGTGCGATTAAGGTGTATAAGTGAAGTGATGTGAAATTAATGCGTGTATCGTGACTTTTTAACTTTTGACTAAAAGGTCCATATAAAGTTTTGGTAGAATAGCCACCATTTTATCAAGACGTAACGTGTTAAGCAAACTAATACATTCCAAGATATTTGATATTGTTATATTTCATTTGACAGTGGAATAATAGTTATAACTAGTTGCCATCAAAGAATACAAAAAAAAAAAGACAATTATACGCGTGATTTACCAGCTCATTAGATGTCCCGGAGCGATTGCTTTAGTTTGGTATATTTAATATTGACTATAACAAATGTTTTTTTTACTGTGATCAATTAATGTATTATTGTAAAGTTGATTATAGTGTGATATATTTATATTTTTTATGGTATGGGAAGGCAAATGAGCAGGCGTCACCTGATGGAAAGCAATCAACGCCGCCCATACACATCCGCAGCGCCATAGGCAGTGCGGAAGCATTGCCTATGGTTTTAAGGAAAGTGTCATTACGGGAGGGGAAGGGGGAGGGGTAGAGGGAGGGACGGCCGAGTTCCAGTGGCCCAATACCCTTCGTTGGGCCTCCGGAACTCGGCCGTTCACCGTACGAAGCGAGGTAGTTAAGCTACCACTCAGACGCCGGTTTTCTGCGGGAGTGTGGTACTTCCACGGGCGAGCCGGCCCATTAATGCTACAGACAAATTTTATGCCATTCTTGACAAAGTATTGGTCTGCAGCGTGGCTCTATCACTATATAAAATATTAAAGGCACAATAGTGCCATCAATATTTTAGTATTTATTTGACAACACATACAGGTTACGACTCGACCTGGCCAAAACGAGTCCACAAGCTAATTCTGTTTTCCAACCATTGTAATGAGAAAATGAAAAATGTTTACACTGAGTACAACTTCACGGCTTACAGCTTATTACTGTAAGCCTTATTAAATCTGGTTTTTTATGCAGTTATTAAAAACAGAGCGGTCTCATCAGAAAAATTACTTTCAAAATGAGAGAATGAACTAAACGATCGAGTGAGTGACCTGTTTTCCTTACCGTTACCCTAAAAAGAGTAGAATAGAATAGAATTCGCTTTATTTAACTTTCACAGTCTAATGCCAATAAATATACAAAACGTGATATATTATTTATTAAAAAAATAAAATTATATTTAGCTTTTTATATGTATTGAGACTAAAAAAATAATAATATATTATTTATTCATTAAATTTATTAACTAAATGTAATGAATAAACTTTTATTATATGTGGGAAAGCAAAACTTTCTTATATAAAATATTTAGCAGTATATAAATACGAATTTATTTATTTAATAAAAAGTAATTAAAATCAAATTTTTCTTCATTTTATATTACTTGTTTTTCAAATGATTTTCTAGCATGGACTTCCCTAGAGAGACCAACTTCATACAAATTCACTTTATAACTAATGTTAAATAATTAAAGAATAAATACTTTTATTTATAGCCGGTTCTTGATTTTCAGTCCGGCTTCGTTACGAATCGCTCCATTGGTCTCATTATCGTAAGCACTCTCGATATTAATACTGCACCGATCTTTCGATTCCACATTTTTTCGACCCCATTTTTTATTCTACCTTTCTCTATAAATATCTTTGTGAAATGTTTGTATTGAAGCTCAATAAACGACAAATAAGTAATATAATTCAATCGAAAAAATAAGGACTTACAAATTTGTATTTAAGTGGTAGAATTATCAGGGAGTTAATTTTTCTTTTAGAAAAAAAAGACGAGGAAGAAATGTGTATAAAGGTTTGTTACTTGAATGTTTCAATGTCCGAAACACCGCTAAAGCAGCTGCTTCCAAAAGTGGTGGTGCGTGGAATGAAAAACGCACCGCATTGTATCGCCATTCACCCACTTGGCAGGGATTTAAATTTAACTTTTATTTTTGCCTACACAACACTGAAACTCTTAATTGGGTGTGTTCCACGGTTCGATTCAGTCGCTAACTTCGTCCCACGATCGGTCAAACTCTGGAACAAGCTTACACTTGAGGTGTTGACGAGCATTAACAACATTAGGGTATTCGAAAACCGGGCGTATGTATTTATGAGTTCATCAAATACTTACTTATTGTTGATAAAGGCTTCATATGTGTGTTGCGGAACATCCGCATATTAAATACGGTAATTACTTATCGTTGCAAAATTAAATCAACTCCTTAAACTGGTGTCTATTTAGCTTTGCTGTCCAGGTCCTCTGATGGGCTTAGTCCGTGATTGCCGTTATTATAAATTCACCACAAAACTTCCCAAAGATTTTCCAGAAATTTCTTTCCACGTACAACTACCCTCTGGAACCAGCTACCTCTGGTGAGGTTTCCAAACCTATACGACTTGCAAAAAACGAACCTACATACACATTTTTTTTCTCGTCTTCTTTTTTTAAAAAATATAATTACCTGATAGTTCCACCGCTTAAATCCAAAAAAATAGGTCCTTATTTTTTCGATCAACCATAACGCTTCTGCAACGCCTATGGCATTGATGATTACTTTCCATCAGGTGACACGCCTGCTCATTTGCCTTCCAATCTGTTACTGTTTAAGATTATTAATGGAGTCAGGCGTTACTTTGCGAAAATCCATCACTATGTGGACAGTCAAAAGTCTTACTTAGCTAAGTTCCGCGACAAGCAAAACAATAACAGCAAATTAAGATTGTGTGTTTTTTGTGCTGGATGAAGTGGATTTATTTGGAAGTTGGAGTTAATGGCCGATTTGCGGTTTAAGTTCCAAATAAATCCACTTCATCCAGCACAAAAAACACACATTTTTAATTTTCTGTTATTGTTTTGCTTGTCGCGGATCTTAGCTAAGTAAGACTTTTGACTATCCACATGTTACTGTTAAATAAGTTATAAGATTTAGAAAAAGGTAACTCTGTGTGACTTTGTTTCAAATAAAACTGGTACGAAAGCAATAAACTTGGAAAGATAACTTGGATACACTTAGTAATTTTTCTGTTTACACGAACATAAAACATGGTTCATCAGGGAATAGAGATCGTAAGCACTGTTTGCGATAAACTCAAGTGTTGAGGCGCTGTATAGTTATAGTGCGTTCCTTTTTGTGTTAATATATTATATTTATATCAAAGACAGAAAACGCATTTGCTGTAAGTAGTAAATGACGTATTTTGGTTTTATACAACAATTAAAAATATTAAAAAAAAAAACCGAGACCATTCGACGCACTTCTTTGTTTTTCGATTCAAATGGTGCATAGAACTAAAATACGCCAAATTCTACGTAAGTAGAGAGTGATGTATTTTGATTTTATAATATAGCTTGATTTTATAATATAATAGTATTTTGATTTTATAATATGGCTTGATTTTATAATATAATATAGATTTTATAAATAGCAAATATGTTTTCCCGCTAATCTACGATCTGCCGTGCCAATGGACGCGTGGTTAAGGGCGAGGATCAGGCTCCTCCGGGTACTATGGTGCCTTACCTCAGCATGCAGGGGTCTGCTGGGGCTGACCTCCCTTGCGGCTCGTGGGATTCACTAAAGACGAATTTAATGTGCCATCCGTCACGTCCTGATTGTCACGAAGACGAAAAGCGACCAATGGAGAGCCGTTTCACTGCAATGATTAGTAGCGGACGGAGCTCTGTGGTCTCTGCCAACCCCTGCGGGGAATAGGCGTGAATATATAAAAAAATATAATATTTATAAATAGAAAATTATGTTTTATGACGTTGATATAAAAAGACAGCTAGAAGAATTACCACACAAAGTAAAATGTGAACTTACAAGGAGTCTTGGAAATTCTACTCTCACTATATAAAGGTCTCGGTACACTAATACATTAAACCAACACCGAGCGCCGTCGAGCTAGCTAGTGACATTAAAGTCTGGAAATGTTACAATGTTAAGTCAAGCAAAAGACAAGGGCGTCGTTTGAATATGGCGACTGGTACTGCATGTTACTCGAATTCGAACGCCCGCTCGTCAAAATCACAGTTCCATTCAGACGTGTATCTGCAAATGAAATTTGCTTCCATTTACATATGCATAACCAACAGCCGAAGTTTCTACATCGCTTCGAGTTTACAAATTACAGGCAATCAGGATGTCTTGTTCAATTGAGGGGATTCTGTAGTTTCTGAAATTCTGGAGTGTCCAATTGCAGAATTATATTACAGGATGTATAATCAGTAAACGCATACTCATTGATTATTTCCTGTTAACATTTTTCTTCACTACGTGTACATGGCTGTAAAGTCTTTGTGAATTTTTTCCTAACAAATTAATAAACCACTTCGGTGATATCCTTTGGCCACTACAGAAAGGGCGTTGGATCAAACTGTCAAGTAAATCTCTCAATGGAGAGCCTGTATTTATGGCTTTAAGTAAATATAAGTAAATTTTAATTATAAGTTAATTTTAAATAAATATAACTAAATTAAAAATAAACCTATTTATTTATTTAATCTTTTTTAAAAAAAACAAAAAACATATATAAACATATATATATATATATATATATATATATATATATATATATATATATATATATATATATATATATATATATATATATATATATATATATATATATATATATATATATATATACATATATATATATATATATATATATAAAACGTGTAAACGCGAAATTGTGTTAAACAGGTACAGTGGGATAGGTATATGTATACACACATACAATTCCATACATATAATATAAACACACGAGAAAAATAAAATAAGGTCTTAGACAGACCCTGTATCTATATAAATACATTCATTTTATTACCTTAAGGAAGTTCAACACTGAGCATAAGAAGTCCCCAGCACAAAGGAATTGCATTGCAGCTATATGAAAGGATCTTTCGGGACAATTGAGTCTTAGTGTATGTAAACAACTTAAAACCAATGGTCTATGAAAAAAAAATTGCGGTCATCGGAATAGGCAATCGGTTGACATTTAATTCTACACTCGATTGAGATTTGCAATATAATAACAATAATTATATAACATTTAAAATTAACTAGTATTGTAACGACGACCTTGTGGCGGAGTCCATGGTCGCGGGTTTGATCCCCGCATCGGAATAAATGTATGTGCACACCGTATGTATATTATTTATTTCATTTTTTTATTCATTTAAACACTACATATGTGCATACAAGGTTGAATTGACGATGGACCCCGAATTGGGTGATTGCCCGTATTTGGGGACAAAATCTCATGACTTTTATTCCCAGTCTGGTTACCCCGCTAATCCGCATTGTGCATGGTCGATGAACGTCTCACAAATGAGCTTTTGAGAGCCAATTATCAAATTATAACTACAAATATGAAAAGTTTCATTCGACAAATAGTTTTTCAAATACAGCCTCAACCATCGCAAGAATAATAATAAAAAATTAAACAATTTTTTGCTATTATTCTTCATTTTTTCAATTCCTACTATTAGTACATATATAAATATATGTATGTATATAGGGAGAGTATATAAATACACATATTTATATTGTTTTAATTTTTTATATTACTTATTATTCAACCACTCAAGTTCGAAAACATTTTTTTTTAAACTTGTAGTGGATGGCACTTGATGTTAATACAGTTTATATTCTTTTCTTTGATAGCAGTTAGTTATAACTATTATGTCAGTGTCAAGCAAAATAACTGGTCCGCTTATCACGTTACGCCTTGATTAAAATGGTGGTTATTCTACCAAAATGTTCTATGGAATTAAAAAGCTACGATACACGCATTTATTTCGTATCACTTCATTTATAAGCCTTAATCGAACTATATTGCATAATACGCCACCACAATTAAACAATATAACTGACAATAACATAAGATTATGAAAATGAAATAAAAACACGTCACTGATGTAAGTTGGCAGGAAAAAGTAATAAAATTTTTCAAATATTAAAAATATATGTTATTAAGTAAAGTAGTAATCGACTTTTTAATTTTACTTAATTTTTTTTTAATTTTGTATGAATAATGTAAAATGTTTAATCATTTTCAAATTCACAATTGTGAAACGTCCTCTCTTTTTCATTTTGAACCGCCATAGGCTGTCAAAGGTTGCCGATTGCTCGATTTACGTAAATAGAAATCGATTATTGTTAAAACAACTTGCGTGTACATACGCTATCGGAGATGTACCACAACTAACGCTGTGGTTCTTGTGATCGTTTACAAAACATAGTGGCGCTTCGCTCGCCCTGTTAACTCCCGGAAGTACCGCTAGATGCAATGGCGCAATCTAGCGAAAATGATGTATAAAAAGCTAGCGACAGATAAGGGTTAAATTTATAATATAGACGCAAAACAAGCGGAATCGGTGTACATAACGCATGTCAACAAAATTTATTTTTTGACGACCAATGGATTTAGTGGCAGGGCACCCCACCCACGTAATCAATGGTCGCAGGTTTGATCCTTGCATTGGAATATATATGTATGTCATTCAAATAATTAATCAGAGTCTGGGTTAATGAGCCAATCTCAATTTTCTCCTATCTTTTTTAAAAGCCCATATATGTGTCTCATTCTGCTGAGAGCCCTGGGCCTCTCCATTTCTGGAGAAACGGACGTTAAAAACCCAGGAGGTTTGTCCATTGCGGATTGCCGGATTACCAGACACGGATTAAATATTTGATATAATAAAGTCCTTATACATATATTTATTCCGATGCGGGACTCGAACCCGCGACCATAGATTTCGTGGGGGGCGGGCCCTGCCACTGTACCAATCGGTCGATAATCAATTTTTTCATAACAAGATATATTTTTAATAATTTTAATGTTATGCTATATTATTTTCATATGAATAGAAATAATCAGATACAATGTTTTCAGTGATTTCAAAAGTTTTTGGCTCCGCTGCTAAGTTTTTATTTTGCGTTTTACTACCTTTAGACTTTTTTGCGTCGATATTAATTTCTATTTAAATTTTAAAAAATAATAATTCCTTAATTTTGGTTGATATTAATTTAATAATAATAAATAAATGTATCCTCCTGTGTGTTACATTAAATCAATAGATGACGCTATTTTTAAAAAAATAATGAATTAAATTAATGTTACTTGCAGTAGATGTCCCTTTCCTCGGTGGCTTCGAAATCTGTTTGTTTAAATACCAAAATAAGTTAATTATTATGATAAGAAAGAAAGTGAAATAGCGGTTGTTTTTTTTGGGAAACTCAATATCACATGCTTATATTTTCGAGTATTTTAAATACCTTAAATCCTTACAACATATTTACATAAACAATTTTTATTATATTATTTTATCACGCAGTTTAATTAATATTTGCACGTTATAATAAAGTAAATTGCAAATGCAATAAAATTTGCTAATCAGTTTACAAACTATCTACATTGCTATTGTATACCTATCGCGCAAATTGCTTAGGCGCAACCTACAAGTTCCCGACTTATTAGATTTATAATATTAAATGCAAATAGATGTCGCTAAATTAAATAAAACAAAACAGTAATTGATGTTAGTAATAGATTATAAAAAATTATATTATAATATATACATATATATATATATATATATATATATATATATATATATATATATATATATATATATATATATATATATATATATATATATATATATATATATATATATATATATATATATATATATATATATATATATATATATATTACAAAAAAATAAATATTTTAACTATAATCAAATATACATATTTTCTTAATGATTAATATCTATTAATATATATATTTCTTTTCTAAATATTGTACTTAATTAAAAATTAAATATAAATGTTATTTATATGCGTCTTCGTCAAAGAACATTTGAGTTCTCATGAATTCAAAGCCAAAAGTATTTTTCAAAATCGTTCCATTAAATATTTTTTTATTAGATTCATTAGTCAATAGATATTTATTAGATTCATTCATTCATATTTGGACCCGCACACATTGAGCTCGCACCCTGAGCAGTTGATACGATTTATGGGATAAAAGCGTGTCGCCTGAAGGTAAGCGATGAACGCAGCCCAAGGACATCCTTAACACAACACATTGAGATATAATATCATATATCAACATATGACGACCAATTGGCTCAGTGGCGGCGCCCCCCGCCCGCCGTGTCAATGTTCGCCGGTTCAATCCCCGCATCGAAATAAATATATGTACGGCCTACAGATGTTTATTTCGAGTCTGGTAATCCTGCCAATCCGCAGACAAGCGTGGTTGGTCAACGTTCGCTCCTCCAGAAATGGGGATCCCGTGCTCTTCAGTGGGACATGTATGTGAACTGTGAGAAAAGAAATATGACGCGTCATTGTTTGCATTTTATTTAATTGTAGCAGCTTATACATATTTATTTATTTTGCCACAAAATATTTTTTGGTTTTTCATTAATTATGAAAAATAAGTGAAGTTTGGCTGTCGTTATATAGGGTGTTTTTATATTTTTTCTTGTTATTAATAATATATAATAAACTACCATTTTTCATACTGTAGATACCGCTAGTCTTCACCGGCGTGATCGACAAAGATTAGTGCTAGATGAACACCCCGGACTGAGTAAATATATCAAAAGCTGCCTGTTCATGTGTATATCCCTTTACAATAATGTACCTCATGACATGACTTAAAACAATTTACTATTTGATATGATAATGACTTAAAATAATTAACTTAAAACACAAGATTATTAAAAAAAAACAGTATATGAATGGCTAATAGACGGTAATGTTTATAATACTAAGGACTTTTTTGCTTTAATAACCGCACTATAAAATTAGAATTAGTTGCCAGTTTGATAAAATGTATCTCTCTCTCTTTCTCCATCTCTGAGTCCTGGTGACAAGTCCTCCTGGTGGGGCATAGGGCAGACACGACGTTTCTCCATCTCGACCTATCGGAGGCCATACGCTTTATTTCGCTCCAAGATAGGCCCATCTTCTGCACTTCTTTTCCCCCTGCGAATTCCATTTGCGGGCTTGTTTGGGGATATGACTGGCGTGGCGCCGGAGAGTATGCCCTATCCATCTCCATTTTTATCGACGTATCTGAACATCTATTGGATCCTCTTTGCTGATTTTCTACAGCTCTTCGTTGGACACCATATGGAAATTAAATGTATGTATAGATATTGTAGATTGACAATTTAATTCTTTGTAACCATAACTGACTTATGTATTTAGATCTCTGTGTACGTGATCTGATACGTATATATAATTTAGGTGGAGTTGACATTATAAAAAAATAAATAAAAAATTAATGACATTTATACACCATAAGTGGCAATATGATGGAGCTTTTAAACGTCTTTTTTCATCTTGTTACACCTCACATTATGCAAATAAATTATTATTATTAAATAAATTATTATTATGAAATAAATTATTATTATGAAATAAATTATTATTATGAAATAAATTATTATTATGAAATAAATTATTATTATGAAATAAATTATTATTATTATTTGGAGCTTCCGATCACAGCAGACGATATAACATGGCTCATTGAACGAACCCAAGTGACCTGGAAACTCTCACCTCTATGAACAACATTACGGGACATTTATCCTGTACCTTTATAAACACTACCCCGCATGTCCCATAGATAAAACACTTGCTTTTATTTACTTCAAGTTGATATATTAATAAAATCGAGTAATTGCTCACCTTTTATGAATGAAATCGTCTTATATATCGGTAACAGAAAACGTATTTGCTGTAAGTAGAAAATGGACTTTTCCCGCCGTAAGTTGGCGTGACGTTGTGTTTTTATTTCATTTTCATAATATTATATTATTATCAGTTATATTGTTTAATTGTGATGGCGTATTATGCAATATAGTTCGATTAAGGTGTATAAGTGAAGTGATATGAAATAAATGCGTGTATTGTAACTTTTTAAGTTGACTGAAAAAGTCCATAGAAGGTTTTTTGATAAAATTGCCACCATTTTATCAAGACGTAACGTGACGAGCTGACTTGTTACATTTCAAGAGATTGGATATTATTTTATATTACTTGACACTGGCATAAAAGTTGTAACTAATTGCCATCAAAGAAAAGAAAAGAAAAAAAAATCATACGACAGTTGGAACGTCCATAACTGACTATTGCATTCTATGCAACCACAGTTTCGATTAGTTTTCGTACCACTCGCATCCTGCAAATACGATGGTTGACCTCTGTTTGATGGGTGCCTATATAAAATTCATTTTGTCATTCGATATACGTTTTCCCTTTTCAACGGCGGTCGTTTTTACCTTTTATTTATCCATTCCCACAACTGCTTTTATTAAATACTATTTAGTTGGAGCCAACACGCGTTGCTATGCTACATAAAAAAAATTGTTTTTTTTTTCTATTCTTTAATGGCAATAAGTTATAACTATTATGCCAGTATCAAGTAAAATATCATAAAATTAAGTAACTTGAAATGTTCTAGTAAGCTTGTCACGTTACGTCTTGATATTTAATCAAAACCTTTTATGGACTTCTGCAGTAAACTTAAAAATTCACTATACACGCATTTATTTCATATTAGCGTATAGTGGAGATACGCTTTTATCGAACTATATTGGATAAAACGCCACCAAAATTAAACAACACAACTGATAATAACAGAAGATACAAATAAAATAAAAAATTATTACCGACTTTCGCAGGCGCACGCAAAACTACACACCAAATGTTTCATAAAAATCGGCTGAAAGGTTTAACAATAAATAGACGACAAACATACGAATAAACATTATTTTTTATTTATATGGATAAAAAAGCAATTATACTGAATTAAAATTAAGTTTTAATATAATTTTAATCGTATAAAATGTCTTTAAAATAACACATCTTGCGTGGCTACAACCGTTATCACAAATAGTTTTTTTTATTTGTTTTCTATGTATTGTCAAGATGTCGCTAGTTGCATTTTGCAACGCGCCAAGGTTTTATTTACCTAACCGGGATAATTACGTCAACAAATTCATGCACAACAACTGAAATGTATAAAGAGTGTTATTTTTGACAGTATCAGATATAGAATGTCTTGTACATCTTCTGATACTAATTGAAACAAGAATAAAACATAACGTTTTTACATATTAAAAACGTCCATTTGGCTCAGTGGCGAAGCTGCCGCCTGCGCGCGTATAGCTTCGATCCCCGCATCGAGATAAATATATAAATGGCCTACAAATATTAATTTTGAGTCTGCTTACTCCGCCAATCCTCCTCGAGATTCCACTCTCTAATTCCCCCAGAAATGGGGAGGCTCATGTCCGTACAGCAACGAAATAGAAATATGAAAAAAAATCTAATTCCATTGAACTTTGTAATCGCGAATGCATCTCTGGTTCAATTACAACGTTACGTTACCACGTCGCACAACGAAGTTTGGCGAGAAGCGACGCGTTTATTAAATGGCCAACGAGGTTTTGAAAATCGAATAAGTCTAGTCGGGTCATCCCAATCAGCCCTATTTGTAACGGGTCTCGAGCAGCACTAGTGATGCGAGGCGTTTGACTAATTGGCTATTTTACACACAAGCTAGTATCGTAACGAACCTCTATAGATTTATGTGAAACATCATATAAAATATAATACCTTCAAAAGCGGGTAATGCTTGCCTAATACTATGGTATAGTATGGTGTCGCGGATGTGTATGGGCTTTTATTGCTTTCCATCAGGCAACACGCTCGCTCGTTTGCCTTCCTACACCATAAAAAAATAGCTCCATTGGTAATGATTGGATTAACGATCTGGGATCCTAGGTTCGATTCTTCCATAGGGCTGTAAATATATTTTTTTTTCTCGCTTAGTGGCAGCGTCGTGTTTGCTGTTTTAAATTTATTAATTCTATTGTTAAAAATAAATATTCCAACTATGATATAAAATCTAATTAAATTATTTATTAAATTTTAATAAAATAATAATTTTAATTAATTAAATTATTAAATTGTATACTCATGGCATAGATATATCTAAATAAATTACGTCACACATTATTGTTTGTGTGTGAATTACAAATAAATAAATGACAAATTTACTTTTTAAATGTATTTTTTGTTATTTATCTTAATCTGTTTTATTTTATTTTTTTGATTTTAGTTTTCCTTCTTTTATTACACATATATGTAGATTGATTTTAACCGCCTCATAAAAAAATATACCAAATGCATAATAATCACCTGATACTTACACAATATAATTAAATTCGGTAAACGTATTTAAATATTTTTTATTGCCCTAACTTATACTATAGTTTAAAAACAAAATATTGTATTATCTAGTAACAATGCGGCTAAAAGCTAGGATGAGGATAAAATTTATTACTTTATGCAAGTTTTCCTTAAGGTATAGGAAGGCAAACGAGCAGGCATGTCACCTAATGGAAAGCAATCAACGACGCCCATAGACAGCCGCAGTACCATAGGCATTGCAGAAGCTTTGCCGGCCTTTAAAAAAAGAGCACGTTTGTTTTTTGAAGGTTTCAATGTCGTATCGGTTCTGAAACAACGCTGGAGGTATCTGGTCCCACACGGTATGGTGGTTGAAATTTTCTTTAAATTTTTAGAATACCTTATTATTTTTAACTTCTGTAAAACGAAAGAAAAATTTTTCCCCAAATTTTCAACTAATAAAATATGCCGCTCTATTTAGTAAGTAGGCTGGAGCCTACTCCAGCCTACTTACTAAATAGGCAGGATTGAATAATTACTTTAAGAACATATTGTTGTTTGCCACGGAAAGTTTTTAAAATTTCTCCTTTGATAGTATGTAAATGACTCATGAAAGGGACGAAAGTGTGAAAGCATATTTGACACAGTGAAGTATCGTGACGTACCTTTGTATAGAATGAAATTGAGTGACACTAATAACACTGCTTCAGAACATTCTCGACGCCGTGATACTTGACATAACAATTTAATTTCTTAAAGAGAAACAGTTGAACGCTGCTTTGATGAATATTTTATTCGCGTGTAGCATTTTATTATTACAATTAATACGAGTCCGCTGCTTTCAAAGGTCTAAAACGTCTCCTATGAGTCTTTGATTTTGTGCGGCGACTAATATGGTGCTATCTCGCTCTTTTCAAAATGGCATAACGTTTGAATTTTTACAATAATTGAATTTCTGTATGTACGCCATAACTGCGCCCGAAACCAACTAAAGAGAGCCATTGGTCGCGGTATTATTACAATTAATACGAGTCCGCTACGTTCAGAGGTCTAAAACGTTTCCTATGAGTCTTTCATTTTGTGCGGCGACAAATATAGTGCTATCTCGCTTTTTTCGAAAAGGCATAACGTCTGAATTTTTACAATAATTGAATTTTTGTATGTACGCCATAACTGCGCTTGAAACCAACTAAACAGAGCCATTGGTCGCGGTATTATTACAATTAATACGAGTTCGCTACGTTCAGAGGTCTAAAACGTCTCCTATGAGTCTTTCATTTTGTGCGGCGACAAATATAGTGCTATCTCGCTTTTTTCTAAAAGGCATAACGACTGAATTTTTACAATAATTGATTTTTTGTATGTACGCCATAACTGCGCGTGAAAGCATCTAAACAGAGCCATTGGTCGCGTTAAGAGGTTTATAACGTCTCCCATGAGTCTTTCATTTTGTGCGGCGACTGACATAGTGATTTCTCGCTCTGTCCAAAAATCTAAGTTTGTACAGTAATATATATACTTTTTCCATTTACACCATAACTGCGAGTGAAACCATCTAAATGGAGCAATACATTAATTATTTGTAATTCACAGCAAATAGATAAATGTATTTTTTTTTGTTGCGTATATCCGAAAATCGGTAGGTATACATCCAACAGTGGATTGCCGTGGGCTGACAATGATATAGAGATAGTAATGATGAAGTTTTAATAAACGTTGATCGATTGTTGGGTCAATTGTTTCAGTTAGTCGAAGTGGTTTAAATGTTAATTCAATATTCTCAGTAATCGTTACAAAAGACATATTATTTGTATATATTTAGAATATATAGAATAAATACACTGTATTAACTATATATTGATATATTTTTGTAAACACAGGTGTATTTATTCTTATTGATGAATGAACATGATAAGGGGTAGTGTATATATTTTGCTTGGATATAAAGGCGTATAAATAGCATTTAAGAATAAATACCAGCTGCAATATACATTTAAGAATAAATACCAGCAGCTATATACATTTAAGAATAAATACCAGCAGCAATATACATTTAAGAATAAATACCGTCAGTGGCAAAGCGTGTACATCGCTGGACATAGGCATTGACTTAATTTTTTTTATATATTATTTGTTTTTTTTTATACTTATTTTTTATATATTTTTTATTTTTTATCAATTGTGACATTGTCTTTATAAAAATATATTTAAAAACTAACATAAATAGGATAGTCGTATGAGTAAAATGATTTAATCTACGAAAAGCTTGACATATACTCTTTTAGTTCAAGCAGAAAATATATTGCACATCTACCGTTGTCGCCTTTGTAGTATTGCCCTGTGGAATCGACGCCTCATTTTACGACTCAATCATTGAAATAGATTTTAGCGAATTGAACAATTTTGCTAATGTTATTGGAAAATGTGGAATAAAGATTTCCCGGTACAAGCAACGAACAAAATCACATACGACACTACAAATTCGATACAAAATTGAATTAAAGTTTCTTAAAATGTAAAGGAAAAGATGTTTCAAATAATATTTACTTTAAAAATATATCGACGCAAAAACGCGAAAACGCTATGAACGTCACAGATATCTTTGATTTATGTCATTGAAATTTGATTGCCAATTTGGATCGAAGAAAGACTCTCAACTCTAAAGGCCAACAGAAAATGTTGTACAGCGTTGTAATTGACTGTTTTTGAGTGATCAGATACAATTTTTTCAGATATCTTAAGAGTTTCTTTTTGCTCTGGTGATAAATTTTCGTTTTTTTGCATAGATCTCTTCTATTTTATAGTGGTAGAGCCACGCTGCAGACGAATACTTTGTCAAGAATGGCATAATCTTTGTCTGTAGTATGAATAGGCCGGCTCGTACGGGGAAGTGCTACACTTCCGCAGAAAACCGGCGTCTGAGTGGTAGCTTAGCTCAATCAAAAGCTCAAAGCTCAAAGAGGCCCAACACCTTCCCCCCCCCCACTCTCACTACCATAATGATACTTTCCTCAAAGATCGGCAACGCTTCCCCATTGTCTATGGCGCTGCGGATGTATATGGGCGGCTTTGATTCCTTTCCATCAGGTGACACGCCTGCTCGTTTGCCTTCTTATACCGTAAAAAAAAAAACGTAAACTTTTATTCTTAAAATCTTTTTGATTTGTATAACTTAATAAAGATTTTTAAATTTTAAATTTGTAAAGTTATATTAAGTATAGCAAGTAAATATATGTAAATCATAAATATGTCACAGAAGGGAACTGTCTGCCGTAGTACAGGGTTCGCCCTAGTTCGGCAAGCTGTGAAACAAAATTGTAAATTCATCAATGATCAATAAATATATATTATTATTATATTATTATTATTATGAGTGATGAATTCCGCTATTTTAAATTGTGTATTCTTCGCCCGTAGAAATTTTTGTACGGCAAGGAAGGAATGAGATTTTTCATTTCATCAGCTTGAAATTTCCCCAGCAGCAAGGGCCAACTCTTTTCACTATCTTGAATGTTTGGATTCGCTTCCATCCTCCGTCTTATCTTTGCGGCTTTGGCGATGACTTCTGCATTTAACATGCTCTCCAAGTACCTCAACTTATTTGGCAGGATGATTTTACACATCTGTAAATAAATAGTTCCATTGATTCACGTGACTTCTGTCAAACTTAAAGAAGAAGAAAGAATTAAATGATGCATGCTAAACGCATGTGACATATTGCCAATAATTGATGACATTTATAACGGAATATACATTGAGTATCTACTTTAAAAAAAAAAACATTTTTTTAAAAATAGTGTTCATTTTATAAATTTGTAATATTCACAGGTCAAAGTCTGTAGTGAGAGGTACAGCAGAGTGGAATTGTTTGCTATGGTGTATAAAATAGCGGGGACTCCTCCAGTAAGAACTGATTTAGTGTTGAAGATTTGGCAAGGTCGTTATCCCGACCAAATATGACGTATAAATTTGCAAAACACGTTGCAAATTCCCGGAATAACTTAAAATTAATGATAATTTTAAATTAAAATTAACGTTTTTGTTTTGCGAATAACTTAAAATTAACGTTAATTTTAAGTTAGAATAGGCCTTGACTTAGTTTTAATGCTGTTGTTGAGTAATCACAGCGCTTGTCATTCTGTCAACACCTGTTAGAGTGTGCGTTCAACAAAACGTATAAACATACACACAGAAATATACATAATAATCATATACATATATTTTACAATAAATGCGGAGGAGAATAAAACAGAGAGGCAGAGATTTTAAGAAAAAGGATTTGCTAGGGGCTTTTCTTATGTCAAGGGCAAGTATCTTCCAAAGTTTAATTACTGATACCCCGAAAGAATTGAGACCAGTACGGTGAGAATAAACTCCGAGAAGAAGATTTATATTATATAAAACTATTTAAATACCATTCACTCACTTACTCTCACTGACTGGCATGATATTGGAGAAACTGTAAGAGATGGGGGGGGAGGTAAGTTTGTACTAAGAAAATGTTCGGATAGGGCTCAAGGCAGAGGAATTATATCAAAACCTCGAGGATCGGAAGATGGTGAAAAATTGCTCGACGACCGGTCCGAATTGTAATACCTACGGGGCCCGTTCTAAAAAGAAATGGTTACAACTGAAAACCATTAAGGGGGAGAAAAAAATCCAAATAGCGGTGAACAAGATGGCCGCTGTACAAAGTGAACAGCGGCCATCTTGTTCGATTGGCCGATTTCGCCTAAATTTCGCGTAGAAGCGAAACGCTCGCGTAGCTTTGGGGAGGCCATTGTTATATGTACTCTTCGAGGACACATAAATATTTGAATTAAACATATTCTATCTAACAAAACTGGAATAATTTATAGTTCACGAAATCAAATGTTCCCACATTTGAGTGAATAGTTTTGTAACACGAATACCGTCACAGTAATTACGGCGAAAGTTTAAACGATAGTTTGGGACGTTTAGAGCTTCACACAAGCCAAGTACAAAGGCACACTCGTAAATATGAGCCAGTGAGAGAACATGGCTATAATATTAGCATAAATAAGATAATGGTGCTATTTGTGAGTGGAAATATAGTATACAAAATATTAAAAAACGTTATACAGAATACCTTCACTCATACACACATAATCAAATATACATAAATACACCCTAAACATAAAATTTACACTTACACATAAAATTTTTAAGATTAGAATTAAAAAAAAATTATATTTGCAAATTTTTTTTCAAGTCTAACTGTTGTATGTCCGTTTTTACAGAAATTTGGAGGCCATTTCTGTAAAAACGGACATTAATCCACCACGCTTGTCCAATGCGGATCGGCGGGGTATCTAGACTCCGAATAAATATCTGTAGGACACACATATACATTCGAGTCGCAGGTTCGATCCCTGCATTGGGATAAATATGTCTATGGTCAGTACGCCAGCAATAAGACATATATTAACAAAAAAAATAATGCATATATTCCAATGATGATCGAACCTGCGACCATTGACTTCGTGGGCGGAGGCCTCGCAACTGGGAAAATTGATCATCAAATTTACATTTATTAAATACACAGTATCCTTAAATTATTCGGTAAATGCCGATTTTTTAAGTTTTTTGCACAGTCTTCCAGATAGTCACGCGGATTGTTTATACTGTGTAATTCAAAATGTATCGATGTATCGGCAAATGAATATCACCGATATCGATATAACTTTTCGTTACCATTTCGTACCCAGGACGAAAAATCGGAAAGAGTACATCTGCTAAACTTATTAACGTCACAGATTTCACAGAAGTTCAAAAGAAAAAGTGAGCTAAGATTTCAATTCATAACGACAAATATAAATACAACTTTAAAAACAGCTAGCGCGTATTCACAACTACGGCCTATATATAGCCTTTATACCACGACTGTTTGATTCAACAAATATCAATTTCATGACTTCAAAATCAAGTCAAATTATAATTTTTTTTAATTAAAAATTATTTTTTAATGCTTGGATGTTATTTGGGTGATATGATAATTCTAATAAACAAATTTTCAAATTTATCAATTTATTTTTTTCTAAATACGTATCATATATGCGTCGTGGAATGACGGGCAAATTGTTTTTGGGTAAACTTTAAATTTTCCCTTTCAGCATATAGTATAGATAGTATATAATGCTTCTAACACTATATGGCGTAAGAAAAAGCGAGTTAATATTCCAATTCACTACGACAAATATAAAGGCAAGTTTAAAAAGTGTTGGCACGTATTCACAACAGTAACCTTTATACTACGACTGCTTGATTCAAAAAAAACAATATATGAATTTCATGTGTTCAAAACCTGGTCGAATTATGTTTTTTTTATATAAAATTTATTTTTAATGCCTGCATGCAATTTGCGTAACTCTTTACATTTTATAAAACAATATGTCCAAATTAAAAAATTTTTCAAAATTTCATATCACGTTGTGATAGAATAACGCGCAGATCGTTAAACGCCACACTCATTGTTCTGGCTTAGTTCGATAATTAAATAAATCGATAGTAGATGTCGCTGAATTAAAATACTAATATATATATATATATATATTATATATATATATATATATATATATATATATATATATATATATATATATATATATATATATATATTTAAACGTTTGTCAAAATTAGCAGCTAGACATAATTATTAAATATGTTTACCGTTTTAGTCTAGTTTTTATTATTTTTGGGACGTTTTTTATTAGAAAACGTCCTAAAAATAATAATTTAATTATGACTTCTATTGTAATCCACAAAAATATTAAAAGGCCCCCAGGTAATGTTTAAAATATGTTTGTGGCAATGAATTGGTTAATTTTAGATGTCTTAAATACGCTTCTTCGCATAAAAGGGATAAAAATATAAAAAAATACACTAAAATATCACTATATGGCTTTTACTCAGGCAAAAAAGTAAGAACAAACAAAAATAATAAAGCGTTAAAATGGTTTTATTTATATTTACGACAAAAAAGTACCGAAATAATTGTTAAGGACTACCCTTACCATTGAAGGTCCTGGGTTCAAAACTACAGTAACCACATATGATTTGCACAAACACTGTATTAACTTGGTTGACATTGTTAACAAGAGTATAAAAGAAATGATTAAATTTTTAACAAAACACAAAAATGTATTAGAAAATACCATATATTAAATGTTACCCAAAAAACAAAAAAAAAATTAGCAAAATTGGAAAAATCAAGTGAAAAAAAAGCTATTTAATTTCACGTAGATGTTGTATGAACATCTTATTTCAGTCCGAGCAATACGACCCTTTTAATGTAACTACCACAAACACACCTGTTTGTGATGGTACGCTTGCCTACGGCGATAATTTAGTTTCCATTACGGTATTTGTTTACTAGTTCACACAAAGGTACTCAACATCGCGTTCATACACGAGTGCATATAATTCGCAATGTTCTCGTCTTTTATTTTGATACTTATATTATTGGTCCAGCATTAAAAAGAAATGTATTCATTTGAATAAGTAAGTATCTGTATTTTTTTCATATTGACAAACACGTCTGTATATTTTTTTTGTATACACTCATTAGTAGATATCGTTAATAAGGATATATCTGAAATTTATTAGGATGTATAAATAATTTTAATATATAACTGCCACTCTTTTGGCAACCAAGGTTGCTAGAATTCCGCTCCTATTTTTTATTTATTTATATTTTATATATTTATCGACAGAACGGAATGGACAAATATCGTGTCGGCCCTATGCCTCAACATATTCAGGACTTAGGACTCAGAAGAAAATATTTATCTATCGATACATTTCGATTATTTCTCTTGATATCTTCAATTTTTTACGATTTTAATCGTCTCTAGTTACTTTTTGAATGAATCGATATTTCTTTTTTATTAATTAAACGAAACCCACGTAAAATTGATTGCAGAATATCTTTGCTGCTGTTTTATTCTTTATCGGACATTAAAGAGTCATAAGACAATACAAAAGTCTAATATTAATAAGACTTGAAAACAGTATAAAAGGAAAACATTCTATAATCAATTTATAGGATATTAAACCAAATTGGACAATGCATTCGTGACGCGCACATTGAAATGAGTGGTAATATGTTTTTTAAATTTAATCAAATACTCGGATACGCGGATATAGATCGGATACATTATAGAACGCTACCAGGAGTAAAATCTGCATTTTTTGCTCTTGACAAAACTGTGACAGAAGCTGGACTACTCGTAAACAAGGCCAAAACCAAGTACATGAAAGCATCAAGAACTACACATGAACTTGTGGAAATTAAAGTGGACGAAAACTACACCTTTGAGTCTGAAAGCGAATTTATTTATTTGGGATTTTTAGTAATGAGAAATAACAATGTATCAGCAAACTTTTTTTTAATTTTTTTTATATATTCACGCCTGTCCTCCGCAGCGGTTGGCAGAGACCACAGAGCTCCATCCGCTACCATTCATCGCAGCGAAACGGCTCTCCATTAGTCGCTTTTCGCCCTCGTGATAATCAGGACAGGAAAATAAGGTACATTAAATTCGTCTTAGTGAATCCCACGAGCCGCAAGGGAGGATGGAGGTCAGCCCCAGCAGAGCCCTGCGTGGTGAGGTAAGACACCATAGTACCCGGGGGAGCCCGATCCCGGGACGGTCGGAACGCTTGCGACTAGGCTCGCCCCTAGCCACGCACACATTGGCACGACAGACCGTGGATTGGCGGAGAGGAAGGGAAAGGATAGAGAAGAAAGGGCAATAAAGGAAATGCGGATTGAGGGGGGGGGGTTACCAGACTCGGTATAAGCATTTATAAATCCATATATATATATGTATATATATATATATATATATATATATATATATATATATATATATATATATATATATATATATATATATATATATATATATATTTATTTACTCCGATGCGGGAATCGAACCCGCGACCATTGACTCCGCGGGCGGAGGGCCCCGCCACTGAGCCAATCAGTCGATCAGCAGACCTAAACAGAAGAATCCTTGCAGCGAATAGATGTTTCTTCGGACTGCTACAATACTTTCGCTCAAAAATACTCTCGAGAAGCAATACACTGCTTCTGTATAAGACCTTGCTGAGACCCATATTAACATACGGCTCGGAGTATTTATTAGGTGCTGATGAAAGAAGACGAAAATCTCTACATTTGCGAGAAAAATTTTGTACGCCTTAAAATTTTGTATGGATGTAATGATTTGATGATGATGATGAAACCAAACTGGAGTAGATATATGTAACACAATATTAAAAATTTAAAAGCGTTAAATTAAGAAAAGTTACTGCTAGTTTAAAATCACTCAATATCATATAAAACTAAGTATCACTGACAGACAAATGTCAATCGAAATCGCCTAGTCGATATCAAAGAAATTCAGAAACGCGGGTATGATTGGTTGGAACTAGGAAGATATTGTAAAAAAATTAAGCAAGTAGGTAGGTACTTACAGAATCTTTGAAAACGCTTAGAAATAAAATCGTTACGAAAACAATCCGTATATTTGCCATCATCTAAACACAGCGATTACCGCCGTCCAAATGTATATATGCGTAGCTTATCAAGGGTTATGCCCCGCGGGAAGTTGGAAAACAAGTCAATATGTTTTTTATTTACAAAATACCGGCGCGCATAACAAAGAACTGTATACGTTTGACTGGCTGACCAATGGTTCTTTTAAACGTGTTGGTAATGTTTGAAAAGCAATATTTAGGTGGTTTTTCTCAATGTGTGGTTCCCGGCAAATAAGATACCAACCAATATTTCCATAGTTTTAAAAGATAGCAGATTTTTTACAGTTCATTTCCCAACCTGGGTACGTGGCCTTCCCATTTTCAGAGAAGCATTCCATTTTTATGGGGAAGGAGTTGGGCCTTTGTCTTTCATTACTCATAGTTAGAAACGTAGGAGAAAAGCTTCTACTCAGTTAGTGGGTTTTCTATCATAATTTAATACTTCCTTAGCTAAACAACCTCTTATACACTATAGAAAAAAAATGCCATAAATTTGTGAAATTAAGAAAAATAATGGACTTTTCTCGCCAACTTACATCAGTGACAAGGCAAGGCGTAAAAGTTATAACTAACTGTCATCAAAGAAAAGATATAGAAAAATAATTTTAACAGTCATTTAGACGAATGACGTATAGACATACCGCAGCTGTACTACATAAAAAAAATAAAGAAGATCAAGGTAGACATGAGGATTTAAAAATGTGATTGTCTGGCAGATATTAATGAATATTGTTTCTGAAGTCTCCCTGTATTACAATATAAAACGAGTTTTACTTTTCACTGATCTCATTAGAGATCAATTTGAAGAATTTATTTTATTATATTGTAACAAGATATTTATTCTGTTCTTCGTTATCATTGTCTACATATTTATATACTTTTAATAGCCACAATATAATAAGTTACATTAAGTGAGCGGACTAACGGAGGGGCGGAAGGAGTCACCCCCCGGCCTCGGGCCCCAGGGGGTCTGCCTTTCTCCATGTTCCCTTGATCAGATCCTTAACTTGGCTTTGAAAATATACTCAGTACTAAGAGGTACTAATAGGTAGGTGATCTAGTAGTTTACAATTTTTAAAAATGTCTATTCAGTTTTCTTTTAGATCGTTTCGCTTATGTATTCCACTTCTTATTTTTTTACTCTTCTCCTCCCTTTGCTAAAGGTTATGATAATAGGTAGGAATAAAGTAGATTAGTAATTTATTTTATATTTAATACATATCGTCACGCCTGTCTCCCTGTAGGGATAGGCAGAGAACACAGATCTCTATCCGCTACGATCCCAATACAACTTCCTTGCTTCTTTCACACTCATCCATCGTTTAATCCATCCTTCCTCTCAAATTTATCGTAGCGAAACGACTCTCCGTTCGTCGCTTCTCGCCCTCACGGGAATCAGGACATGAAATTAGGCATATTAAGACTCGTTATAGTGAATCCCACGAGCCGCAAGAGAGGATGGAGGTCAGCCCCAGCAGAGCCCAGGTAAGGCGCCATAGTACCCGGGGAGGCCCGATCCCGGGACGGTTGGCACGCTTGCAACTAAGCTCGCCCCTAGCCACGCATCCTTTGGAACGGCAGACCGAGGCGGAGAGGAAGGGAAGAAGATAGAGAAGAAAGGAAAAGGCAGGGGAAAGAAAAGATGGATTTAGATAGGATGATAGGATATGATACTATCGCAACGGAAAACGAGGAGTGATACGGTAGTAGCTCGGGAGGCCGGGGTCGTGTACCCATGTACCGATACCATAAATACTGGACAAGCGGCTAGGCAAAGACCATTTAATTAAAAACCTTATTTAATAAAAAAGATAAATTAATAAGGTTGCATAATTAAATCGACTTCTTAGACTTGGGACATCACTCAGCTTGCCGCTCCGGGCCTCTGATGAGCTTAGTCTCCCACTGGCTATAGTTTCACCTTTGTTAATCTCAATGTACTCCCTTATATCCTTTAGAAAATCCAACAGGTTCCCAAACTTGTGTGGACTAACCCCTTTATAAGAAAAAAAAATTATTTACGCCATAATAATAAGATAAACATTTTAGACGGCTAAATAAAACATTTTTTCATGAAAATAGAGTTATTTCATAACGCCCTCCATTCGCCTATGGTCTCGCTACCGCCCTCAAGAAAAGCTCCAGCGCCACGAAAGGGTTGGGAACCTATGCCTTAGAATGTCGTCAGTTTCATGCGTTATCTTCGTTAATTAAAATTGTGGTGCTTATAAAATGTACTCGCCAAAAATTAAGTGTGTGGTCGACACACAATTAGGGCGGCGTACTAGAGACGTGTGAAACTTAAGCCACAACCGCTAACCGCAACAAAGATGTGTGCTAAACAAAACAAAACACACATTATATTAAATCTATTTTCCATACAAAACTATTTTCCCAACTTTATGTTTAATACGCGTGCTACGCCTTAACGAAATTGAAATAAAAATATAATATTTCAAACTTTCACTGCGTTAAGCGATCTAAAAGATCTCTTAATTTTTTTAAGAGCCCATATATGTCCCACTGCTGAGCACGGGCCTCTTCGTTTCTGGAGGAACGGATGTTAACCCACGAAGCTTATCTAATGCGGATTGGCGGATTTACCAAACTCGGAATAAATATTTGTAATCTATACATATATTTATTTTGATGCAGGGGTTGAACCCGCGACCATTGACTCCAAGGCCCCGCCACTAAGCCAAGTGATCATCGATAAGAAAAAAATCTCTTACTCGTCTTTAATTCGGAATGGTGAATAAAATAATATTTTTTTCGCTTTGTGTGGGAAACCACAACGTCAAAATTTTTATGGGGGTGCTGCTTGACAGTTTCGTTTTTATTATTGATGTAAGCACTGTTACCCGGGAAGGGAATGCTTAGATGGTTTAGGAAAATAGAGATATGATAAGAAATTATTGACAGACGTCTAATAAAATAAATTTACAGAAAGAAATCTGTGAAGCCTCCGGCGTTGTACATATCTACAGGCAGCGGTGTCCACTTACCACCAGGTTACCCGCATGCTCGTATGCCTCTAAGAAAAAAAATCTTAACCACTGAGCCGAGTAGACGTCATGATTATGACATTTATGATGTCATAATCATTACACGACTTATCACGACTTGACAGTGATTTAATACTTATTTATATATTATGAGCAGGCATTTATTTAGAGTAACAAAATGTATATTTTTTTACATTACAAAATATACAATTTCCGGACGAACGTTAAGAGATAAAATTTCTTTTTATTCCGAATAAAGAGCCTACACGGTGTATTAATGTATAATTTTAACAAAAACTCAACAGGCGCGAGCTAAAAAATACACGTATACATTTCGACTAATAAATTGGCCTCTCGGCGAAATTGTGTAACGTAGTAGAAATGGATTCGAGAAAATTTGCATGAAAAGTCAATTAATTCTGTGCCCGGTGTTGTTTTTCACAGCTTCTGTTTTATGGCGATGTCGATTGTTGTAGCATGGGCGTGGAAACCCTTGAAATTGACTACACAAGCTTTTTGACAGTACGCTGATATTGGTATATGAAATGTGTAGTAAATAAATTATAAATCAAACATGTGTTTCATCACAACAACTTCCTAAAAGAGATATTAGAACTTTTTAATAGAACTTTCTAGAAAATAAACGGGGACATCCACACGTACAGGGGTGTGGGTCTGAGCCTTGGGGAGATCAAGATGTGGCTGAATCTACTTCTACGTTGGATCCGTCGTAGGCGGCGATAGGAGGATTTCGCGTAGAAGAGTGCGTCCCTCAGCTGGACGAGCATGGAGGGGGGCAAGTGGTCCATCCACTTTACTACCACTCGCCTAGATCTACATATCTCTATCTAGCTGAAATTGGACACTACGTTTGCCAAGACACAATTCTCGTACTCATCTACTGCAATAGTCAGTTGCGTGACTAAAGTGACCAACCCATTGCCATTTCAGTTGGCTAACTCGACGGGCTATTTCAGTGACTGGCTCTCTAGCAAATTTTTGTCATGTATGTTTCACTATTATAATATTTATTTATTTACACTTCTCGTACATTTATTTATTCTTAAAGTATTATACATATTTAGTACAAAGGCGGATTTAACGTCGGAAGGCAATCTCTGCCAGTCACCCTTTGGACAATTGAAAAAGAAAGTAAATACAAAAACTATATAAGTAAATACATACAGTTAACCTCATAAATAGGTAAAATCCCTTATGGCAACAAAATGCTGGAACAATATATCTCCTCCACTAAAGTGTTTTAAATGTGGTTTTACATTTAAAAAAGTATAAGATTATTTTATTTAGTAGATTAATATTAAGTAAAATAGTCTTGTACTTTTTTAATAATAAAAATATTATCAAAATACATATACATATATATAATAGGATTTAATAAAACACCTAATTTAAAACGGAAAATAAATAAGTTGTAAAAAGTTATCACCCTAAAAACATAATACTTAGATATCAATCTGTAATAATTATAATATTGTATAAGCGCTGTATTAGAAGCCTTATAAAATATAAACACGAAAGGAGACCTTCGATATTGATGGATATGTAATTAGTTTCGGGGCGGGCGGCTCGCGGAGTGAAATGTGATATTGAGAGCTTGGATTTGCTGAAATAACTTATATTTTCTAAATTTATAATTATGTTAATATTATGGTTTATGTTTTAACAAGTAAATAATGGGATAGCACACCAAAGTTATCGTTTTCACAATCAATGGCCGCGGGTTACTTACGGCCTACACTATTTCTTTTTTCACAGCCCATATATGTATGTCGACCAATTGACCCAATGGCAGGGCCCTCCGCCCGCGGAAACAATGGTTGCGGGTTCGATAACCGCATCGGAATAAATATATGTACGAATTACAAATATTTATATATTTATAACCCCGCTAATCACCGCGGGGCTACTAGACTCAAAATAAATATCTGATACATATATGATATTTATTCCGATGCGAGGATCGAATCCGCGACCGTTGACTCCATGGGCGAGGGTCTAAGCCGCTGCGCCAATTAGTCGTTCACTATTATTTATTATGAATCTGGATTTTCTGTCAATCTGTGTTCATACTTCTAGAAATATGACATAGGGGCATGCAAGAAGGGAGCGTATGTGTTCACTATAACCCATAGCGTGTTGAAGCGCCAAAGATTGTCCTGCATGCTTGCTATCCTGTTCTGCTTTATAAAAAAATAAGGAGACCATACGGTCTTCAATAAGACTGTAAGTGAATCATGATTTTGATAGCTGCATAAAGTCTTCGTCTCTTCCTCCATACTTAAATGGCTGAATACTGAAGATCAGTGTATTCTGATTGTATATACAGCACCGAAATGGCGACAGTGATGGCAAGTGTATTCTGGAATCTCCGAAAATAAATTTCTTCGCTGTGTAAGATCTTCAGTAAAGAAATCCTACGGAGACTCAAATTAACTGACATATCTCTTCGGGTCAGCAAACAGAAGTAGTGAAATTTGAAGAAGATTAAACAGCCTACATTTAGTCGTGATATGAAATTAAAGGTTGGCAACGCATTTCCAATGACTATGGTGTGGCAGATATTGCATGAAAAAAAAAGTTATCTTACAACGCCAAAACATCACCTTTTATTTTTTCATGGGCAAACGAGGAGGCATATCAATCACCTCATGCAAGCAATCAAAGTCGTTTATAGACATCCGTAGTGTTATAGGTATTACAGAGGCGTTGATGGCCTTAAAAAAATGTGTAGGTTTGAATGTCATATCGATTCGGAAACTCCGCTGGAGGTAGGGGGTAGCTTTATACCACACAATAAGGGGGGAAGCTGATGTCTCCCTTGTTAAAAGTCCATGCAGTGAGGACAAGCCGCGATACACCTATACCCTCCAGGGCGCACAAGCCTCTTCATTAGGTTCCCAACGGTGGCGAACCCGCTTCCCAGTGGGCGCTGGAGCTTTTCATGGCAGCGAAAGCAGGTCGAAAAGCAAATGAAGGGTATTAGGAGATACTTCTATTTCAATGAAAACATTTTATCTAACCGTCTAAAATGTTAATCTAATATATTTGTTCTCCGACAAGTCAAGCAAAAACATGAACTTTCACAGACCGTCAAAGGTAGAAAAGTTGTTTACCTGAGTCGTATCGTGAGACATGACAGGTACAAGTTGCTGCAACTGATCATGATGGGAAAAATCGCGGGCAAAGACAACTTGGTCGAAAAGGAACGTCTTGGCTACGTAATATCAGGGAGTGGACCGGGATAGCGAGTGCTCCAGAACTGCTGCACCTCGCAAAAGAGGAAGAAATTTGTGCCAAATTTGCTGCCAACCTTCACTAGTCAGGGAGGCACTCTTAGAAGAAGAAGGATATATTTGTGTTTGAGCGAGTACGTGAATGTGTGTAGGGTTGGGTTTAAAAGTTGGAATGTTTAAAAGTCGTTGTATGTCAAAGCCACGCAGAATAGTTTGTAGTGTTCCCGACGACGAGGGCGCCCGGCAAAGTTTTGGTGCGGTGATAATCTCGGCATTCAACAAGAGGCTGCAGATTGTGTTGAGAATGCTTGAAAGTTTTAGGTCAGTGCGCTCTCATACAAAAATAAAACTTGATAATTATATATATGCATATATATATATATATATATATATATATATATATATATATATATATATATATGTATACGTACATACATAATATATGTTCGTATATCAAACGATCCCTTAATTCAGTGGTAAAATACCTACTGTAATGAATAAATTATGTTATATAAATTATTCATTACGGGCTCCTTTAAAATAAAACCTTCTTGTTTATAACCCTTCTGAAATATTTATAATTCTTCAAATTTTATCTTTTTTTGATACAATTCTATTGTGTTGTATTTTAACGTTCCGTACATGCACTTATAGAATGATGGTTTAAAAAAATTCTCACGTCAATGTCTCATTATTTTCAGTTTTATTAAGTGCAGTAAATAAAGTATTCCTCCCAATTTATCATCTAACCGCTGAATCGAGGACACAGGGCTAAAAATTCACTCAGAAATAAACATTTCTGTTAAAGATAATATTTTAATAAAATAGCAACACACAAAGAAGTGGAAGGCTTTAGAGGAGGCGCTTGTCGAGAAGACAAGCTGTATTAAAAGCACCGTAAGCCCACACTAGTGCGTTAATAAAAATAAATGTACATATTTTGATTTGCATAGTTTATTTTAGTGAAATGAAGTCAAAATGACGTTTCCAAGAGTGTGCCCGACGCGGTGTATCTCATACCAATGTAAATAAATTCCTTTATAGTTTTGACGTGAAACATCTTATCGCGAGGTACTGGAGTGAAATCCTAGACCGAGACATCGTCTCGAATCAGGCTACGCTCCATTTACGATTCAGGCCGTGAGCATACGGTAGAGACCGAGCTGTCGTCAATGATTCACATCTAACAAGCGTCTTATAAAGCTTCTCTTTATTTCTTATTTCGTCTTCTCTTATTTCGTCTTAATGTTGACAACATTAAGACGAAATAATTTTTAAAAAATAAAACCTGCATTTCTCTTTTTCATAAAATTTGTTAAATTTTATTTATATCGTTAGTAATTTTTTATTATTTATGTTTCATAACTTAATTCTGTCTGCCGGACATTTATTTATATATGCATATATCGACACGGAATTGAAATTTACGCCAATACTACAGTAAAAACTCAAAACTCCACAGCAACGCTCATACTTTCTATCTGATATATCTGACCTAAAAATAACTTTTAAGTGTCGCTTTACACTAACAATCACCCTTTGTTTCGTTCCTTTTATTATTGTGCTGTGCCACATTTCATTTTCGACACTAACTTATTATGTTTCTTAAACTTTAATTTTAATGAAAACAGTTATAGACTAGTATAAATAAATTTTTCATTTACATCTCTATGTATATGTAATATATAAATAAAAGATTCATTTACATCTCTATGTATATGTAAAATTTTTAATAAGAAAAAGAGAAGCGTTATAAGACGCTTGTTAGATGTGAAACATTGACGACAGCTCGGTCTCTACCGTATGCTCACGGCCTGAATCGTAAATGGAGCGTAGCCTGATTCGAGACGATGTTTCGGTCTACGATTTCACTCCAGTACCCCGCGATAAGATATAAAGGAATTTATTTACATTGCTATGAGATACGCAGGCACATAGAATACCTCAACTTTGGTAGAAAAGATGGAATATCGAGGAATATGGATCGGCCGCATTTAAACGATAGCGATCACGAAATGAGGGGAAGGTTCAAGATACAAGAAACAAAACATTGCACGACACCGTAACCAGTAGCGAAATTTCGATCAAAAGAGACTCCCTCCCTCCTTTATTTGGCGTAATAAAGTGTGTGGTTCTTTCATTACTTTCTGTGCGTCGTAAAAGAAGACTAAGGGAGCAAACATGAGTGGAAGTTGGTAACTACAGCGCCAGAATTTTCTCTCTTCTCCCCTCCATCCCTGTATTGTGATAGTTTTTGAAACAGACCATCGTTAAAGTGAGATACTTTCAAAATGATGGCCCATGGTTGGATTATGGTTATGAAGCGTTTTTTTTTATGATTTATTAATACTTCAGTTTCATCGTACTATATAATATGAGTAGAATTTACTTCTTTCTTTTTCTCCTTTCCTTTCTCGGTCTTCAATTAAGATTAAAAGTATTTCATATTGAAAATATTCAAAAATATATTTATTTATATAATCTACAAAATTACAGTCATGATCCTTATTAATCCTAATTAATAATATTTAATTTCCTATAGAGATTATTTTACATACTCCTAGTTAATACTTAAGGTATTTATATATTTATTTAGTGGAAGGCAGGGGAAGAGGAAAATAGAATGTAATGTTATTCTAGTGGGTCCGAACACACGTTATTCTATCACAAATGTGAAAAAAATAAGGATTTTCGTAAAAACATAGAATAAAAAACATTTAGACCTCGAAATATGATTAAAATTAAATTATCCTATCTTCCGAACTGGAACCAAATAATTACACTTGCAGAATTTCTTTGAAATCGACTGGGCGATTTCGATTAGCGTTTGTTTGGCTGTCAGTGATACTTGATTTTATATTATATTGAGTGAATTAAAACTAGCAATAAATTTTCTTAATGCTTTTAACTATTCAACATTCAATTGTATATGTGGACGCAAAAAAGCGTAAAAATAGTACACCGCAAAATGAAAATTTACCACCAGAGCAAAAAAATAGTTTTAAGGTTTCTGAAAAAATTGTATCTGATCACTCAACAACACTCAGTTTCAACGGTGTACAAAATATTCTCTTGATCGTTGTAGAGCTGTGAGATTCAGATTCAGACCATAAAAAACAGTTTGACATCATTTATAGCGTTTTCGGTGTTGTAAGTCGATATGTATTCTAATTTGGTTTAATATCTTCTAAGATCTATAGGGTTTTTTCTTTCATATTGTTTTCATGTCTTATACTTTTGTATTATTATTATTTAGTGATCAATAAAGAACAAAACGGCAGCAACGATATTACTTAAAATAATTAAATAACATAAAAACACAGATATATCCTTATTAACGACATCTACTAACAAGTGCATAATAGAAAAAATACAAACGTGTTTATCAAAGAGAAAAAATACAGATGCTTACTTTTTCGTATATATACATGTCTTTCTAATGCTATACCAATATGCAAGAAGAGACTGAAACACGGCAAAATTATATAGCAATCACGTTCGAACGCAATGTTGAGTACCTTTGTGTGAATTAGTAAACAAATGGCGTAATGGAAAGTAAATTATCGCCGTTGGCAAATGTACCACCACAAACAGTTGTGTTTGTGGTAGTTACATTAAAACGATCGTATTGCTCGGCCTGAAATAGGATGGACACACAACATCTACAGGATGTTTTCGTCTCTGAATTCGTGGACACTCAGAACTTTTACTTAGCTAAAATCCGCGACAAGCAAACAAAAACAGAAGAGTCACGTCAGTGGAGAGTTGCTGACGGCCGTTTTTTCATTAAGATTTAGTTTAAGTTCCCTATAAATCTATTTCTTCCAGTAGAAAACACACATAATAATTTTTCCGTTTTTGTTCGCTTGTCGCGGATCTTAGCGAAGTAAAAGTTCTGACTGTCCATATAGTAAAGGATTTCCGCAAAGTAACGCCCGACTCCATTAATTTTCTCTGAATAAAATAGATTGGGACAGTGACCGTATTTCTGCCCACATTTTTATTGACTGAACCTAATGACCTTCGATATTAATGGTCTGTTCCACAACGGGCAATAAAAACTTCAAAATCAATTTTACTTGTATATACATGGAAAAAGTTACATTTAAAATAAGAGACATTACAAAGTCACATGAAACACATTATTAATATACGATCGAACAAAAGTACACAACTTATCATGGTACCAATATAAAATTATGGAGCTAAAAACGCTCTTTCTAACGATACATCATAACCGTGTGTGGCATATTTCAATAAAAAATATCAAAATATTTCATCAATATTTACGAACACAATTTACAACAATTTACTATATGTGTTAACATAGCTTTTATAATACACGTTTAACCCTTAACTTGGCAGACTTATTTTTTTGAATATCAAAATAATATTCATAGCACTTAACCCTAATGACCCAAGGTGTCTAGAAAAAAAACTTAAAAAAAACTCATGTGGGTAGTTTAAAAAAAATCACATGTATCTTGTGGGATACATTGCCAAAAGCATTATCAAGAAAAGGGTTAAGATTCTATACAAAGCAATTAACTTGAACTATTCATAAAGGGCTTCAACATATAACAAAATTATATATATTCGTAATCGATATATATCAATAATTTAGATATTGTATTTTGCTATATAATACAAATTTTGTCTAATTGCACTTAATTAGAAGAGATTTAACCGTGCCATATGGAGGTTTTAACCAAAATGAAACAGGACAAATAAAAACGAAGAAAGAGAAAGAAAATTTCTTTGTTAGTTTGATTGTACCTTTCTTAATTTATTAAATCACTCATTGTTCGTCTTATTTATATATCAAAACATTGTACATTTATGTATAAAACATAAGTCTTCCATATTAAAAACATTTCTTAAAATAAATTGTAAAATGTTTATATAAAATTTTAATCACAATTTCAAGTTTGTATAGCTCAAATGTGTTATGAAAATGTTAATTATGTGCCTACACACACAATATTTTAAAAATTTATAAAACATACAATGACAAATTTGTTTGTGAAAATGTAAATGTATATGTGAATTCTTGTTTGATCTTTATGAAATTAAAAAACCTTCTTCTAGCTTAAAATAAACATTATTGAAATAAAAATATTAAATTTTTAAATTCATAAAATTTTTGTGTCTCGCTAACACTGAATTTGTCTAAATTGCTGATGTATTTTTCTCCTTTGGTTAGTATAAAATGTATGTTAATTCTCTTTTCTCTGTCAGGATAAATATACATTGTTAGGCCTACATATATTTATTCTGTGTATGGCTATCCCGACAATCCACATTGGATAAGCGTGGTGAGTTATTGCATAGGATAATTTCATATTGCACTAAAAAGGTGTGCAATATTTCAAAAATTTAAAAAAGAGTAGAGAAATTAACTTGAATCTTCAGTCTTGGCTATATTTATATAAAAATTATATAATACACCAACCATGTTGGGTTGTATTTAAATTCAGCGACATCTATTATTGATTAAATATCATAATCGAACTATGCTGGGAACACGATTGTGGCGCTAAACAATTTGCCCGTCAGTCCACGACGATGTGATACGTATTGAGAAAAAAATCATTTAATAAATTTGAAACATTTGTCTTATATAATATAAAAACTACACAAATTAAATCCAGAGATTAAAAAAAATAATTTCTAATAAAAAAAAAATTATAATTTGACTTGGTTTTGAAGTCATGAAAATAATATTCGTTCCTTGAATCAAGCAGTCGCAGTATAATAGCTATATATAGGCTATAGTTGTGAATACGCGCAAACTGTTTTTAAATTTGTATTTATATTTGTCGTTACGAATTGAAATCTTAACTTACTTTTTTTTGAACTTCTGCGAAATCTGTGACGTAATAAGTTTAGCAGATGTACTCTTCTGATACCGCAAACCGTAAGCATCATATGTACTATTCATTCAATATGCTAAGAGGGTAAATTTAAAATTGAATGTTCTAAGTGATATGGTGGGTTTTCCGATATATCGATATCGGTGATATTCATTTGCCGATACATTTTGAATTCCGCACACACACATGAATATATTTAACTATACTTATACGCATACGCATATTGACCATATTTATATAATATCCCAATGTGGGCATTGAACCCGCGAACCGAAAATATATACATATATGTTCTACAGAGTCTAGTAACCCCACCAATCCAAACAAGGAGGCCCGGGACATATATGGTCTATAGAAAAAAATTGCAGCTCTAAAAGTTTCTTTAATATATATATATATATATATATATATATATATATATATATATATATATATATATATATATATATATATATATATATATATATATATATATATATATATATGGTTTAAAATAAAGTAACACCAGATGGGCAAACCACAAAAGTCTGTCGGGCCGCAGGCTGAGTATAGCCGAGTTAGATCGTCTCCGTAGTTATGTATGTACATCAACATACATATGTATGTATGTTGATGTACATACATAACTACGGAGACGATCTAACTCGGCTCTATATATGTATATATCGTCACGCCTGTCTCCCGTAGAGGTAGGCAGATACCACAGATCTCCATCTGCTACGATCTCGGCATACATACATCGTAGCGAATCTGCTCTCCGTTAGTCGGTTTTCGCCCCCACGGGCCCCAGGACGTGACGGGTGGAGAACCACGTCGCCGCCTTTTTTGGACAAGTTAGGTTTACTAAAATTCGTCATAGTGAATCCCACGAGCCGCAAAGGAGGATGGAGGTCAGCCCCAGAAGAGAGATATGCTGAGATAAGGCACTATAGTACCCGGGGGAGCCCGATACCGGGGCGCACATTGAATCCGGATTTTTTTTCATTGACGGACTAAGCCCATCAGAAGCCCGGGGCAACAAAACTGAATGAATTCATTTAATTCTACAACCTTTTTAATCGATCGTTTTAATTATTTAAATAAAGTAACACCAGATGCGCCAACCATAAAAGCCTGGCGGGCCGCAGGCTGAGTATACCTAGCTGCTTTGCCACATATGTGCCATCCGTTTCCTACATACAGGTGTAACTTATAATGGAGGAAAAATAACTTATGAATATGTATAACACTCGTCCTAAAAATTGCCAGGTGTTCTCTAAAAGAATATCAATTAGAAATCAATCGATGATCAATTTATAGAACAATATACCGCGTGAGATAAAATCTTTTACACCTTTTGTTTTTAGCTTTCTATTGTGACCTATAAATTCTGTATCCGCCATCACCGCTCCCCCGAGGCTCGTTCAAACCGCCCGACAGACGGCAACAAACTTTTCGCGTTGTGTGTCTTCCCTTTTTCATGTTCCGCGTTCAAAACAAGTGTAAGGAATCTTCAAAGGGGGAAAGTTTTCATTCTGATTGCAAATGCAATGCAATTTAATTATAATAATTACGCTTTGTTATTCGTTTATAACCATTTGGTACAGTGGCAGACCAGCCGCCTGCGTTTGCTCTAAATAACATATTTGTTACAGACAACGTTCAGTTTCCACATATCTACGTATGTTCATATGAATGCAAGTAACAATAAGTGTGATAGTATATATAGTAGTGATACAATGAATATTATGAAACTTTAAGATCTTTAATGAACTCTACCATCGTCAGTCTGTAACATTGCTGTGTGGCTGACTGGTTAAAGACGGATAAAAATTTTATTTAATGCACCAATGCAAATATAATCTATAATAAGTGACAATATGATGGAGCTTTTCTTATCTTGTTACACCTCACATTGTGCAAATAAAGAATTATTCAATCCTCGCATCAGGATATTTGTAAGTAGGGCCCGCAGATAGTTTTTCCCACTCTAGTTTCCCCGCCAATCCGCATTGGTCAAGCGTGGTGGGTTAATGTCTGTTCCTTCAGAAACGGCCGTGAAAAAAAAATTAAAATATATATATGGTTCAGTGGCGGGAATGCCCTCTATGCAGTCAATGGTCGCGGGTTCGATCCCCGCATCAGGATAAATATATGTACAGGACAGGATAACCTGTTACGGATTGGTGGTGCGGGGGGCATTGTACATACACGACGGAGAAAAATTAATAATAATAATAGAATTAATAAATAAAGTAATAAATAAACAAAGAGGCACAATTTTAAAAAGAGTTCTTCACTCTCACCTTAAAGAAGAGATTTCTATTTCTTATGCCAAGTGGCTAGCATGTTCTCAAGTTTAATTACTGTTACCGTGAAAATATCGAAAATAAAACTGGTATATTGAGAAGGACCTTCTAGAAGATTTCTAAGGCACGAAGAATGCTTCTGAAAACCTTCATTTACATAATGCGTACAGGCAAGCCATTGTTATAATATATTTATTTAACTCTCTTAGGCTCGATGCGTCGCTATAGATAGTGGCTTTCGCGGATATCGTCTTTCTGAACGAGTGGCGCGTCGTATAGTGGCTTTAGCGGATGTCATCTTCCTGAAAGATGTTTCATACTTGTTTCGCCTTTATATTTGCTGTACAGAGAAACAGGCCAGTGCAAAATTCAACCGTGCCTAAGAGATTGAATATAAATAGAATTGGTAATATTTTAAAGATTTTTGTTGGAGTTGAAGTCGTTTGGTTTGTTTTATCACTTTTGACTGATACACTGACGACCGATTGGCTCAGTGGCGGGGCTCTCCGCCCGCGGAGTCAATGGTCGCGGGTTCGATTCCCGCATCGGAATAAATATTTATATGGATTTTTAAATGTTTATTCCGAGTCTGGTAACCCCCCCAATCCGCATTTCCTTTCCTGCCCCTTCCTTTCTTCTCTATCCTTTCCCTTCCTCTCCGCCAATCCACGGTCTGCCGTGCCAATGGATGCGTGGCTAGGGGCGAGCCTAATCGTAAACGTGCCGATCGTCCCGGGGTCGGGCTCCCCCGGGGACTATGGTGCCTTACCTCAGCATGCAGGGCTCTGCTGGGGCTGACCTCCATCCTCCCTTGCGGCTCGTGGGATTCACTAAAGACGAATTTAATATACCTAATTTGTTGAAAATGACGGCGACGTGGTTCGCCACCCGTCACGTCCTGATTCTCACGAGGGCGAAAAGCGACCAATGACGAGCCGTTTCGCTGCGATGAATGGCAGCGGATGGAGCTCTGTGGTCTCTGCCAACCCCTGCGGGGGATAGGCGTGAATATATAAAAAAAAAATACATGTGAATGAAGCTTATGAGCGCGGTCACCCAATGTTAGTTGGTTGACCCCATCTCTCCCCTTAACGTGTGACGTAATTTATGGATGGCCCCTTATGCGAAAATGTGGGACTGGTAGTTATGTTCCCGCATATACATAGAAATGAATAAAATAATTTAAAAAAAATTTATAATTGTTATTGTGGAACATTATACTTACATATCTTTTGTGAAATATGACATTATGATTTTATATTAAAAATAAAAATGTTTGAATTGGCGACGTATTGGCTCAGTACCAAAGTTATCGCTTTCAGAGTCAACGGCCGCGTGTTCAAATCCTAAACCAATCCGTCTTAGACAAGAGTGGTGGGTTAATGTCCCTTCTTCTAGAAAAGAGCCGACCCGTACCCAACAGTGTTTCAATAACGCTAAAAGAAGAGAAGAAACTTCTAGTTGCAGAAGGAAAAGTCTTCCGAAAGATCCTGGGCCCAACCAAAAGTGATAATGGCAGTTGGTGAAAAAAAAATGCCGAAAACGAGCATCTGGTGGCCCAACCCAATGTAATAGGAGTGACTAAGGCTCGCCGACTTCGTTGGCTCGGCCACGTTAAGAGGATGGGGTAGGATTGCGCAGTCAAGAGATCGTATGTGGGTCGCCCAACTGGACGACCTCCTGTGGGGCGCCCCAGGTACCGCTGGAGAGAGATGATCGAGGATAACTTGCGCAACCTTCAAGTCTGCAACTGGCAGGAGTTGCTACGCCAACAAAGTTAGTTTTTTTCTTATTGCTGTAAGCAACCATTTTACAAGTTTGTCGTCAATGGATTGATTTAGTTCGTGAATGAAAGTTATTCATATTTTACTGCAGTCCTAAAAATAAATATCGTTACTAAAATTTACGTATGAATAAACATGCAAGCAATCTACATTATATTTCCGACGCAAATTCCAGCGGTGCGTTCACCTTTTAAGAAAATAAAAAAGAAAAGGGTTCCGTTACAAAATATAGAATAGAATAGAATAGAATAGAATAGAATAGAATAGAATAGAATAGAATAGAATAGAATAGAATAGAATAGAATAGAATAGAATAGAATAGAATAGAATAGAATAGAATAGAATAGAATAGAATAGAATAGAATAGAATAGAATAGAATAGAATAGAATAGAATAGAATAGAATAGAATAGAATAGAATAGAAAAACTTTATTTATGACACCTTTTTTTTACAATAACCAAAATTAAATCCTTAATATTATTATATATGCAAATAAATACACGAATCAAAAAGAAAATAATTTTAATCTAACGAGTGTCATAAAATGGTTCTTGCTCAGCATATGCCGGGCGCACTATTGGAGCACCCGGCGCTGGTGTTCAGCAAGAACCAACGTCGTCAGATCGCGGACCACAGTGACGATATTGTAGCGTGGTGGGTTAATATTGGGACGCCCGTGCCCATCAGTGGGACATACATAATGGGCCGTAGAAAAAGTGTAGTGAAAAGAAATACATATATTAATTTAGATGCGAAGATCGAACCAGTGACCTTGACGCCGTATGCGGCAGCTCCACCACTGCCCCAGTTGGGCGTCAAAATACGTAAAAGTCATCGTCATATGTATGTATGCCTAAAGCCCTATGTTTATAGCCCTACGAAATATCTGAATTAAAAATCTTAATAGTGACACGACCGTTTTAAAACAAGTAATATAAAAAAAAATTAAAGTCAATCCTTACTTAGGTCATCAAAGAAAAATTTTATTTTAGTTATTTTTTATGAAATAATTACAATTTATATAAATATAATATTTTTTTTCTCCCATATAAAATTAAAGTTAAATTATATTAATGAATTAATATTTGAAAACAAAACTGTATTAACATCATCATCAAAACAAGTTTAAAAATTACTATAATATACATTCAGTCAAGAAAGTATCGAATTTGTGTTTCTTTTTGTTGTTGTTACATTGGCACAACTTTAAAAAATATTTTGATGATTGGATTATTCGTTGGCGTAAGTGTATCGTTTCTGATGGAGCATACTTTGAAGGTGATGAAATAAATTTGGATAAATAGCAAACAGCAGTGTATTATTGATATTTTTCCGGTACTTTCTTGACAGAGTGTATAAATATATAAGAGTGTAACTAATAGTAGGAATTGAGAAAGAAAAACATATGATTCTTACGGATCTCCAAAAACCGCCATTGGGCGACTTGTTTTAGATTTCACGATTTGTGTAATGTCAACAGATTTGTGTAATTTGAAATATGAAAGAGACGAATCGCATCAAAAATTTAATTTTAAATGTTCCCTCTCAGCATAATACAACAATGGTTACGTGGGTATCGGGACGAGTGTAGGTACATTTGCGAAAATTATTAACTTCACTGATAATAGCTTCAAAGTCAATTCCTACTTCGGTCATTTTCTCTTTTCTTAATAAATTCTAATTCCTTAATAAGGTCCTTTATAAATTATTTTTAGATTTTACTATTTAAGATAGGAAAAAATCTCTTTCTCACAAACTTTCCATCTCTCTCACTAATTATTCACATGTTTCATTTTCCATTTTGTATATCTTATATAGCAGAATTTTTTTTTACCCACATATAGAACTAAAATTAATTATATTTTATTATTATAATAATTAAAAATTATTATATTTGAAATTGAGTAAGTGAATAAAAAGTATTTTATTAACGTTTGAAAAAAAATATATATATATATATATATATATATATATATATATATATATATATATACATACATACATATATATATATATATATATACATACATATATATATATATATATCTTAACATTCTGTTGTTTAATTTTCTCCGTCATAATATTTTTAATATTACTACAATTCTCGTTAACCATTCAATTGCCTTATAATGCTTTTGCTAGGAAATAATGAAGAGAAGAAAACTGCTTCCGCAGAGATATATATATATATATATATATATATATATATATATATATATATATATATATATATATATATATATATATATATATATATATATATATATATATATATCTGCGGAAGCACTGTCTACAATTCATTATTTATCTTAAAAGGTGCGTAGGTAATACTAAATGTCACGGAATAAAGCGTACATTACAAAGCGTGTTGAACTAAAAACCAATAATGGTTGGTGTGACCATTTCAGAATATAATATGTATGACGGATTTTTTTTGTAATAAAAAAGATTTGCACACAATCTTTGCAATATTGCACATCTTTTTACGTTAAATATGTAGTTCACCTACAATATAATAAAAAAGATTTACTATTGTTTAGTCAAAATGAATCTTACGTTTATGTAAGACAATTCAAGCTTCGTTATTATTATTATTCACCTATATCACATCATCAGCAGCCTGCGGCAATCCACTGCTGGACATAGGCCTCCCCCATGGAGCGCCACCTCGGCCCGATCTTCGGCTACACATCCAGTTTCTGCCAGCCGCCCTGCGCAGATCGTCGCACCATCTAGCCGGGGGGCGTCCCATACTACGTTTATCGAGACGCAGTCTCCACTGCAGCACTCCTCTGGAGTGGAGACATTAACATGATTCTCTCAAAATAATAATATTATCAATATAAAAAATATAGAAATATTATTACCATTTGGGTTATCAGTTGCAAACAATCACCACGACGGCGGGATGAACCAGTCCAACGAAGGATTTATGCAACCAAGAAGGATTTATGAATCTTATCACAATCCTAGACGTGCACAATATGGCTGCTCTCGAATTTAATCCACTTACCTAAACCTAACATGGACGGGTGGGCGTCTATCTAAATTTTTGTTATTATGCAAATTATTATTATGATTATACTAATATTATGTAATAATTTACATTTATAATAATAATTATAATATTGCATATAAATATGGCAAAATATCACGAGAAAATTAATTTGTAAGCAGACCACACCAAAATATAAGATTTGGAGGAGAATTTCAAGATGAAATAATGTTAGTAGAGTATGAAAACTGATACCTTTTTAATGGCTCGCTCGGCAATGCTTGTGTAACACTTAAGGCTCTGGTGTGTTGTAAGCGAAGCACTAATTTATATAAAATTTAGAGAAATTAATTAAATTACAAGAAAAATATTGATAAGTAAAAAATCTAATATACAATAATACCCAGAAAATTTAATGTAAAATCTATATATTAATATTAATTTCCACACGGCTTTACGTATATGTGAGCGTATTAATTTTATTATTGAATTATTTTATGAAAAATTCACATAAATATTTATGTGAATTTTTCATAAAATAATATCCAATATATATATTTATATATGTATATTCCAATGCGGGAATCGAACCCGCGACCATTGACTCCGTGGGCGGAGTGTCCCGCCACTGAGCCAATCGGTCGTCTGAGCTATTAGCGCTTAAAAATAATACGAATGAATGAATGATAACATATTATGAAATCTTTTTTACGACGAGCCTAGTCGCAAGCATACCGATCGTCCAGGGGCCGGGCTCCCCCGGGGACTATGGTGCCTTACCTCAGCATGCAGGGTTCTGCTGGGGTTGGGGATAGGCGTGAATATATAAAAAAAAATAATAAATTTATCAATGTATCACTACAGTATTGAGTATATTTTAAGGCCTTGTTTAGGATACTATCAAGGGAAGTTGTAGACATTTGAAGGCCCCCCCCAGAAACAGCCTTGGGCACAGCTTCCGCCCCCTCCCCTCTTTAGTCCACTACTGAGTAAATCTAGCAACAATTAAAACCTATTTGATTTTTATAAATAAAAAACATTGCATAGTTGTGACACGGAACAAATTTAAGAGAGAGGATGGAAAGGTCTGGCTGACTTGAATGAGAACGACGTACATACTCGTATACTTTAAAATAAGTTGGGATATATTTGCGTGTAGGCGACCTATTTTTATGTCAACGAATTATGAAGTGTACGTTTTGATATTACAAAAAGAAAATTAAACTTTTGTTTTGATATTACGACGAGTTGGGGAATAACTTGAATTTTGTGTAAATGAGATATGCTTAATGAGACCGTTTGGCGACAGACCCTTTTGTTTCACAGCCTTAAAATATAACTTGTGTTGTATTTAGATTGGGTAAATTGCTATTTTACTAAGGGGGAAACCCCTAACGGAATGAGGTTTTAAACCTGTTAGTTTCATTCCCACCACCTGGACTGGAATGGTGATCCAGTAGGTACGGCGCCTTTTCCACTTGTCTTTATCCTGTGGAGTCAGCTACCTGCGCGGTGTTTACGAACCGATACCATATAGAACCTTAATAAACAAGCCTAGACATTTCTTAAAGGCCGACAAAGCGTCTGCAATGCCTATGGCAATGCGGATGCCTATGGGCGGCGTTGGTTGCTTTCCATCAGGTGACACGCCTGCTCGTTTGCCTTCCTATCCCATAAAAAAAAAAGAATTATAACCCAATATAAATATGATCGAATAACCTAATTTATTAAAAAATGACGGCGACGTGCTTCGCCACCTGTCACAGCCTGTTTCCCACGAGGGCGAGAAGCGACTAACGGAGAGCCGTTTCGCTACGATGAATAATGATGAGTGTGGAGGAAGCAAGGAAGGTGTGCCGGGATCGTGGCGGATGAAGATCTGTGGTCTCTGCCTACCCCTACGGGAAACAGGCGTGACGATATGTATGTATGGCCTAATATTGCCACGGGACACTATATTGTTACGTATTACTGCAATTGCCTATGTGGTTCTCGGCATAGAATGCAGTCAGCCAGTTTCTTCTTATGAATGCCTTATGGGGCGACTATGCGAATAAATGTCACTGAACGGGTAACAGCGTTGTCTTGAGTGATAAAGGTTTTCTTGAGTGATAAAAGTTTTCTTGAGTGATAAAGGTTTTCTTGAGTGATAAAGGTTTTCTTAACTGATAAAGATTTTCTTGAGTAATAAGTGTTTGCTTGAGTGGTAAAGGTTTACGTGAGTGATAAAGGTTTTCTTGAGTGATAAGGGTTTTTTGAGTGATAAAGGTTTTTATGAGTTATAAAAGTTTCCTCGAGTGATAAATGTTTTCTTGAGTGATGAAGACCAACATGATACCCAATCCGACTGCGAATTGCGAGTATTATGGCAACGCCTCATTCGTCAGGTAGACCAATGTCCAGCAGTGGACTGTGGCTTTCTTCTTAATTGATGTTTGCTCCCATATTCATATTGTACGCCACTCACGTAAAGAAACCTCATGGGATGGATAGAACATCTTATCCGTTAAACATTTCAGTTCAACAAAAAATTATGCATGGAAGAATAAAGGCTAAAAATGGAAGCATATAAGAAATACGTTAGAGTCCTATCCTGGCGGAGTATTTTTGATACAATTTTTTCCGGAATCAAATCGTTTGCCTTTGTCTGGTGGCAATCCGTTAATTCGAACCATTGTTGCTTGTGTATTTCGATTGTCCTTTGTTTTAGCCAGTGTAAGCCACCCCAGTGCGTACACTCTTTGATAAAAGCAAGCTAGCTTTTTCCGCCAATTTACATCAGTGACGTTGTGTTTTTATTTCATTTTCATAATCTTATATTATTATCAGTTATATTGTTTAATTGTGGTGGCGTATTATACAATATAGTTCGATCAAGGTGTATAAGTGAAGTGATATGAATTAAATGCGTGTATCGTAACTTTTTAAGTTGACTGAAAAAGTCTATACAAGGTTTTTGATAAAATTGCCACCATTTTATCAAGATGTAACGTGTTAAGCTGACTTGTTACATTTAAAGAGATTGGATATTATTTTATATCACTTGACACTGGCATAATAGTCGTAACTAATTGCCATCAAAGAAACGAAAAAAAGCAAGCTACATATTCTATTGCAGTGTGATATTGTTGTGTTCTAAAATCATATAATTATTCATTTGACACCAAAATTAAGACTAGCAAGAAAAGTACTATATATGAGCTATTTGTTATGAAACTAATCTCTTTTTAATGATTTAGGAAGGTAAACAAGCGAATGCCGCCCGGCGAAACGCAATTAACGACGCCCATACACATTTGCATAACAGAGACGCTGTTGCTGGCCTTTGACTAAGGTACAGGCTTGTTTTGTGAAAGTTTCAGTATACTCTATCCGTTTGAAAATACCCCTGAAGGTAGCTGGTTACATAGACTGGTGATGCATGAATATTGTTGCACCGTACCGGACCACCGTTCGTCCAGATGGTATGGGGAATCATTTAGAAGACTTGATATTCGTTCCTTGTTCACAGTAAGGTAGGTATATTTATCTATCAATTATCATAGCGGCATTCAAGAGACGGGAATATGTTTTCGTAAAAGGCCGGTAACGCATCTCAGACGCGTTAGGCATTTGGATTTCTATGGGAGGTGGTGATCATTTTCCACCAGGTGACCCGCATGCTCTTTTGCCATAGAGAAAAAAATAACAATATCGCAATACAAGTGGTAGAGCCACTCTGCAGACGAATACTTTGTCAAGAATGGCATATTATTTGTCTGTAGCATGAATGGGCCGGCTCGCCTGGGGAAGTACCACACTCCCGCAGAAAACCAGCGTCTGAGTGGTAGCTTAGCTACCGCGCTTCGTACGGTGAGCGGTCTGAGTTCCGGAGGCCCAACACCCTCCCCTTCCCACTCCCCCACCGATTCCCACTCCCCCTCCGATTCCCACTCCCACTCCGATTCCCACTCCCCCTCCGATTCCCATTCCCCCTCCGATTCCCACTCCCACTCCCATAATTAATCACTTTCCTTTAAGGTCGGCAACGCTTACGCACTGTCTATGGCGCTGCGGATGTCTATGGGCGGCGTTGGTTGCTTTCCATCAGGTGACATGCCTGCTCGTTTGCCTTCCTATGCCATAAAAAATCTAGTCTAGACTGAAACAATAAATAATACTTGGTACAAATTTATATAATTAACGAGAACGATTAAGCTCGCATATTTATGCTGATCGTATATTTGTCGAGTTTCAATACACGCCGTATTGGAACTAGGTTCTTTATGAAACAAACATTCTGAAACTATTTTTATTATAATGAAGTACCTGATTTTTGTAATTCGTACATGTCCTCCATTTCTGGAGGAATGGAATAACTAGTCACGCTTGTCCAGACCAGATTGTCGCAGTAACCTCTGGTGCCGTAGTTTCAACTATCCTACTAACCTACTAATATTATAAATGCAAAAGTTTGTGTGTATGAATGTTTGTTACTCTTTCACGAAAAAACTACTGAACGGATTTGGATGAAACTTTACAGTAATATAGGTTATATACATCGAAATATCATATAGGCTACAATTTGTTATGATTTTATGTTATTTTGGTTGTAATATAATGATACATGTCAATTAAGTCGGAAAAAACTCTGGAATCCGTCAGTTTTGAACTTAGACATCTGAAATTTTGGATTTTTTTTATTATTAAGTAAAAGTATATATATTTATTTAAAATGATCTGTCACGAAACTTAATGTGGCAGACCAAATTCCGCGCGAGCAAAGCCGCGGGCAAAAGCTAGTACTACATAATGGCATAACTTTGCATTCTTTTGATCGTCCATAAAGTTACATTTCTCAAAGGCCGGCAACGCTTACGCGTTGATTGTTTTCCATTAGGCGACACGCTTGCTCTATTGTCTTCCTGTCCCATAAAAAACCTAATAGCATTTCGTGAGAACGAACAATGTGGACACCATAATTAGCTCAGCGGCGAAGCTATAGTTTTCGAGAATTTCGATTTCCCTTATCGGGATATATGTATGGTATATAGATTATTCGGTCTGTGTGTCTGTCACCATACCGTCTTAAATAAACATGATGTATTTAAGATTAATTCCTCCAGAGATGTAAAGCTAAGCACTGAAACATCGCATAGGAAGCCATGTGATTTAAATAGGTTATACAAGCTTCTGAGGCAATTTAAAAGGTAACCACATTTCCTGTATCGTAAATCAGAAGCACTAACACGGTTTATAACTGTAATTTTGTTATCCGGCAATACGTTGGAGGCTAACCAGTACCCGCAAGCCAATCTTCCACGCGTTGCTTCCCATTTCCCTCTGCGACGTCGTTCACTGGAATATCTATCTACCTATCACTATTTATATATAGTATCGACGTTTCCGTTTAGAGACGACCGCTCGATTCAGTGGTTCCTCACTTTTACATACATACGATCACGTCTTTTTCCCGTAGGGGTAGGTACTATGGCGCGCTTGCCGTACTTCTAACGGCGACACCATCCCGGGTGTCGCCGTTTTTAGGGGGTTTTTATCTTCAAATAAAATTCTTCAAAACTATATTAATATATTTTTCTTGTATCATTGTACATTTATATTATATTCATATTTATTGTATTTTATTAACACTTTTCAATTTACATTTAATATATGTGCCGGATGGGTGACATGTGAATTGAAAAGACGTCAGTCGATCTATTACTATTTTTGTTTTAATAGAAAACAATTTATTTCTTTTTTATTTCAAACTTTAAATAACGAATTTAAAAAGAAATAATATAAAAAGTTTTATTGCATTAATGATACATATATTAATGTATCACTACAGTACCACCGTAGGGATAGACCATAGACCTCCATCTGCTACGATCTCGGCACACTGTCTTTGCTTCCTACAAGCTCGTCTATTAAGCGTACTTTTGATCTGGCCTTCCTTAAGAACATCAGCGATTTGATCAAGGTACGTTCCCCTCGGTCTACCCCTACCGACCCTTCAATCCACATCCGCAACGTAAATTTTTTTGTCAGTCGCCTTTTATCCATTGTCTTTATGCGCCCAAACCATCTAAGCATGCCTTTCTCAACTTTTGTCACACTACACCTGTTATTCCACATAGCTGTCTTATAGCTTTATTCCTTCACTTTTAAGCCAGTTCTTTTTTCATTAAATCATTTGTTCAATCATTCGCGCCTTATGATACAGCTTCAATGTAAATGATTTACTTTAAATCATTTGTTCAATCATTCGCGCCTTATGATACAGTTTCAATGTAAATGATTTACTTTAAATCATTTGTTCAATCATTCGCGCCTTATGATACAGCTTCAATGTAAATGATTTACTTTAAATCATTTGTTCAATCATTCGCGCCTTATGATACAGCTTCAATGTAAATGATTTACTTTAAATCATTTGTTCAATCATTCGCGCCTTATGATACAGCTTCAATGTAAATGATTTACTTTAAATCATTTACGCCTTATGATACAGCTTCAATGTAAATGATTTACTTTAAATCATTTGTTCAATCATTCGCGCCTTATGATACAGCTTCAATGTAAATGATTTACTAACATAATTTTAATGGTATATATAATTACTTATACAAAAAAAAATGTGTGAAATAAACATTATTATTATTCATTTGAGATACCAATTAATACCTAATGTACTATTGGTATGTAAAATAAAAAATTCCTAGATCTTACTTGTATTGATTTTCTTTTTATGGCATAGGAAGGCAAACGAGCAGGCGTGTCACCTGATGGAAAGCAACCAACGCCGCCTATAGACATCCGCAGCGCGGAAGCGCTGCCAACCTTAAAGGAAAGTGAAATTATGGGAGGGAGTGGGAGCGGGATGGGAGGGGAAGTGGGAAGGGGAGGGTGTTGGGCCTCCGGAGCTCAGACCGCTCACCGTACGAAGCGCGGTAGCTAAGCTACCACTCAGACGCCGGTTTTCTGCGGGAGTGTGGTACTTCCCCGGGCGAGCCGGCCCATTCATGCTACAGACAAATAATATGCCATTCTTGACAAAGTATTCGTCTGCAGCGTGGCTCTACCACTAGATAGATTGGGTAATAGGTCTGAGAATAATACAGCTTGTTGTTTTGAAACTTTATTTGCGAGTGTGCATTGAACAATATATTTCAGTTACGCCATAAACAGCTTTGAGCATACAAACAAACTTACATTCACTACTTAAACTTAGAACTTCATATTACCATGTTACGGACGAACAATATAATATAAATATTTTTTTTTTTTTACTAAACGGATATTTCTTCGACAACAACAATATGGAGGTCCGTAGCTACTACATAAGACGGTAAGGAGCCAGTCGAGTTCCTTGACGTAAATGAGAAGTGATAAATGGAGTATATGTCATGTTTTAATCAATAGCATTAAAAATAACTACCAAATAGATGGTTTTAAGTCTACTTGCAGACAAATGAGTACAGTTAAACAACAATTTTGCGTATTGGGAGACGAGATTTTGAGCAGAGCCGCATTAAGGGGATTGAATCAGTGGTCGAGGTCTCGGACCAGAAGTGCACAAAATTTAATTGTAACCTTGCTGTCAATAAATTCAAACATTTGGTTTGAGATCCCATGTTCCACAGTTTACTTCTTAAATATATAACTCAAAAACTATTGGCAATATTTAAATAGAAAAACAAGTGTTTTTTATAAATAAAAGAACGCCATTATTTTTCGTTATCTTAACAGGAATTATCACTTTGTAGTAACAATCCCTAAAAACCTATCATTCTTTAAAAAAAAAAATAAAAACTTTTTAATATTAATTTAAAAATTTGAAAAAAATATATAGTATTATCTAGACTAGAAATTTTATGAAAATTATATTTTAGAATATTTTATGAACCAGCGTATTTATAATAAAAGCTTGACATTTACAATACAAAACATATTTATTTCATAATATAAAAATGAGTGGACCCTTAAAAAAAATTTCAAAAAGTTTTCTCTCAGTTTTCTTCACACAACTTTTCGCCTCTATTAGAAAGTGCTCTGTGATTACAAATGTCCCTAAAAATTGAGACTAGTTTCTTAGAACCTTACAAAAATAGATTTGAATATACATATGTATGTAGTTCCAATTTAATAAATAAGAAATTTTTTTTATAACGCCCAAATCCCACACCTGGGCATGGGCAGCCCCCCCTATTTTTGTAGAATTGGACATTAACCCACCACGCTTTTCCAAGGCGGATTGGCGGGACACGCAAACTCAGAATAAACGCCTGTATGCCTGTATACGAATACATACGCCGATCCCGTGGGTATTGAACCCAAATCCATTAACTCGATACGCGGTAAGCGGACATCGAGCCAATCAGGTCGTCTTAGCTAACCTACAAATATCTAAATTGTACTTCGTATTTCTTAATTATGAGTAGAAATTATTCAAACCTCGATACTGCGATGGTAAAACAGTTAATAATGCAAGTCAAAGCAACTTATTACTATTAGACAAATAATATTATAGATATTCATTTTGACTGAATAAATTTTAGGAATATTCATAACACGAAATATTAACATACTGTAAGACCGTTTGTAAGAAATGCTCCTGAACTAGGCTGTGGTTTTCCCACAGAATTACACTGGGCTAGTTAGTTTTTCGAACTGCAGTGTATACTATAATTGAGTATATATTAAATACGTATATTTTTTTAATTTTGTAGCTTTATATTTTAATATTAGTGTTTCTATTTGCATTGGCATTGTACTGTAGATGAGGATATATTATTTTAATTCTATATAAATAGAGTTGAAATACATTATTTATTTAAATAAAAGTATATATGTCTTTAAAATATGTAACTATTTAAAAATGCTGTGTATATATAGAACTATAAAAAACTCAATATTCAATATACGTTAAATTTCCCACAGTTGAAATATAAAACATTAAAATGAAAATTAAATACTTTAGGCTCCTCCTGATTCTTCATTAGCCACTTGAGAAACAACGACTTCTGGCGTATGAAGAAAACACTTGGGGTAGTTTGTTTGTCACACTTTCAAATAAGTTTGTGCAAAGATACACAACAATTGTAAACAGTAATATAGATGCAGAAACAATTATGAATTATAAGCTTATATTACATTTGTATACATATAGTCCAAATAAACGGGATTACAAAATGGCGTATTCTCTATTCACTGTCCCCCTCGCACGCGACTTCAGTCCGCGGGGAACGCAAAAGAAATACATACTATATGCGTGCGTCGTACAAATCGCCTTTGGGAAAACAATCTACAATATACAAACATTTGTAATCCAACTCTTTATTTAGTCTGATAGTATTTACTGCAACTGAATATTTTTTCTCATATGTATAGTTAGAACAGAAAACCTAATTATTTAACTCAATATTTAAATTATATAACCTAATAATGTTTAGAATAATTCTTCTACAGCATAATTAACAGAGGCTTATTGTTGGTACATGAATAATGAGTGTTATTTGTATACGCCCGTCGTAAACTTCGAAGATACTAAGATATCTTATTTTCGTGAAATATATAGATTATTTATGTAAAATAAGCAAAACAATTCAGCATAACAGTTGCAGTTAAAACGTGTTTAGTATAATATTTTAAAAAATCAGGTTCAAAGCGATAATTATCACAATAAATATATGTTGATAATTATCTTGGATCATCGCGCAACATTCTGTTAATGGTTGAGAAGGAGGAGGATGATATTCGATTTTAATTTTGTTAACTAGTGTCTATATAGTTGTTTAAATTTATTCTTCTAACGTAAATTTAGATACTCAAATACTAGTATCTATAATTATCTGATAATTATTTTGATAATTATCTGATAATTATCGCGATAATTATCAAAATACTTTTCGCGATATTTAAATACCTTGATAAAAATATAATTAGCTACTTAAATATGAAATTAAAAGTTACATAAATCAGATACATAAATATGGAATTCATTTTATAATGTTCTAGGTAAAGTTTGATTTGACACTTGTATTCCGTTGTGAAATAACGTATTAATGCAACGGGATGTATTAAAGAAAACGCAACTAATTATCTCGAAAACGAGACTAAAAAAATTATAATAATTTTTAATTAGAGACAAACAGGTCGGGTAAAAAGCGATAGGTTTTGATACAAAATTTTAATCATTGTAAAAATAGATTACTTTTTTATATTTTCATGTCAAGTGAAAATTTCATTCGTTTACATAAATAAAATTTGCAATGTTATTTAAGCGTTATCTGTAAATTCATTTCCTCACTAGACTAAGATTCGCTATAACAGTCCTATAAGAAAATTAAAAACTTCTAACAATAAAAATATACGTAATACGAAATAAAGTTTGTTATTATAAAACATAGCTAAGGATTATCACAATTCGTCAAATATAAGTTGAATACACGAATAAAAATAGTACAACATAAATACAACATTTTTTTTTTTAAACAATGTGGAAGTACCATTTCTAATGAAACGATCAAAACATACGCATTAATTAATAATCTCTTATGTACACAAACTTATCGTCTACACATGGAGTTCGTAGGGTCATTTACAATATTTAATTTACACACGCTAATATACAGATATAGATCGATGGAATGATGTTAAAAAAGATTTAATAACCAAACATGATATGTAACATTATGTACAATAATAACTCTAATATGAGAAATGACTTATAAATATATCCCGTGCAGTTTTCCCTCTAATCTGTGCGCGTGTGCGCGCGTACGTTTTTAGCGTAATATATTTGATGTGCAGAAAATTTGAAAATGTAAATAAATTTATGTTTATGTAGAATTGTTAACACCAAAAGACAGGAGACGTTATAAAATAATAGCCATTAATAATAAATGTAAGCGTTACTTCTAAAATTGATCAACAATAAGTAATTGTTTCACTTCACAATTACTGTCTGCGCGAACAAATGATTTGATTTGACTTGATTTTAGGGCAGTTTTTTTTGTTATTGTGTACCGCTGTATTGTATGTAGTACAAGTGGTATACTGTAAGATCGAGTAAATGGGTATAAGTAGTTAAAAAATTTGGCTGATTTTTTTTAACATGCGCTTGTTTTTTGTTATTTAGGAAAAAAACTGCACACACTTAAAAAGTGCGCACATAGGTGACAAAAAATTAGAGGGAACACTGATCCCGTGACAAATTGTTTCAATAGATTTCTATTAAAGCGGGGTTCGCAGTCGATGGGAGTTATTAATTGAATGTAGTCCACCCCTTCGGTACGCTAGACGTAGCCTCGGGGTGCGCACTCGTGCTGCCACTAAGCTCCGATAGGCCGAACTGGCTGAAATCTAATCCGTACTCGTGCAAGAGAGCACTGTCCGTGGACGTCTTGATCTGTTCTACTTTGTCTATTTTATCACGATATTTGAGCGGATCGAAATCCTCCAGTTCGGTCGGCGAATCGTCGAGTTTTATGAGATCCGACACTGAACCACACGACTGGAAAAGAAATTCGTGAATTAAACACAACGACACCTCCCTGTAATCAATTTTTATTAAGTCAACGTGCAACTTTTACAACCTAAATTTGCATTTCATTCACAACCTTTTTTTTTTGCAAGACTTTGGCACCCCAATGGCGTCTGAAAATCGATTGTAAGATGTCAAGGTGACTTATACTTTTCGCCTCCCGTACAAAACTCGAAAAATAGATTATTTTGTATGAAATGTACTTTTTTGATAGTCCCTTGACCTAGAAAACTGTTATGGAATGAAGCAAAAGAAATATGGAGGGTCGTACTACTGTTTCATTGTTATAAGAACATAGTTACAATGAATAAAACCGAATACAAATAATATTAAAGTTGCAACGAATATTCGGCTTAAAGTTCGATATTCGGCCTACAGGTTTGTAATCGACCGATTGCAAAATATTATTAATTTATTTTGAAAATATGACATTTCCGAATTAAATTAAAATAATACCTTTCTTAAAATCAATATTTTTTTATTTATTTATGTCACTAAACGTTATTTACTGGTATTCTCTTAATTTCAACATACAGCATTGTGTTATGAAATTTATGTGAGAGCTTTGCGTTACGTAATCGGAAAGATTAAACAACCACAAAGCAATGCTCGGTGGTTCGGTGTTACCGCGATTGGACGAATTGACACCGTATACTGCTAGTTACTTTGGCCGAATATTGGGCAGGATAGTTCACCGAATATTCGGCGTACGGTTTACATAACAAAACACTTTTTGTTGCAAATGTAAGGACCTTATGCTACGCTTATCTATATACTTAAATACTCAGATAAAGGGATTAGTTAGTATTATATTAATTAACTTCTGTATAATATGTTGAATATTATAAATGAATACATTGTTTTATATAAGGAAAATCACCATTTGAGTACCTTTTTCCAACATTAGGTTCATTTTTTCACAAACAGATAATAATCATTTTGTTAGAGCATGCACGAAGATCAATTCAATTATACCTGTATATAATTATAGTAGTCAGACGAACCGGTGTATGCTCCCATGTCAGGTGATTGTATTATTAGCAGGACATCAAGTATTATTAAAAATAAAATAACATAAAAGTTACACAAAATAATTATATTTTTTAATATTAAAATATTACATGCAAAATTTAAAACCGATGATAATACGCACACATTATCACGTAAAACGTAAATTGAAATCTTGTATACAACCCATCAGTAAATACATAAATGGCACCACAAAAAATTACATGCATTTGAAAAATTACATATAATAAAACACACACATGTGCACATGCAAGTTGTATGATTCTAAAGAGTGCTATAAAATGACCGATACCCACTAGTTTTATTACAAAACGTCACAAAATGGAAAAAAAACACACACACAAAAACTGGGATAAATCGTGATTTAAACAAAATATTACAATGAGTATTACGTATAGAATATATAATTTCGCATAACAAAGAGAAGCAGTGTGATTGACGATTACAAATCCCACCATAACTTGGGTAAGTATAGTTAATCAGTAATATTTATAACACGGAATTAATATTTATAACACGGAATTAATATTTACAACACGGAATTAATATTTATAACACGGAATAATATTTATAACATGGAATGAATATTTATAGAATCATTCCTAGAGGCTTGGTCTTGTATTTAAACAGTTAATCTATTTTCTTGGCCCGGCTATGGGACCAAATCTCGGTATATAGGCGCAGCATATGCCTGAGAATAAAAGCAACGATCCCCAATCCGTACGTGAAGTGTGGGGATTACGCCAACACCCCTCAATTTTGAGCGAGGCCAATGTCTTCGTGGACTATTTCGGTTTTATGGCAATTAAAGCATAGCAGTATTAAGATCGCAAGTTAAAATAAAATAAAAAACTTCACCAGAGTTGCATAGTGATAAATATTTATATTTAATTCTTAATATATACATATACGTTAAGATATATCGTTAATAGGTAATCGTGAGTAAGCTGATATCACCGCTTTATCTGCATGGGACAGTTCAATAGTTCTAGTAGATTGTAACCTCGCGTGTTTTGATATTGAAATCTTAACACAATAAAAAAAGAATTACATATTTCTAAAAGGTCATTTTTAAAATAATTTACCACTTATTCTAAAAATTAAGAAGAGTCTACGGGAAGTAACTCAGTGGAAATAATTTCATCACACTGGAGCGATTAGCCTATTTATATTTTCTAAGAGCCTATTTATATCTTCTGGCAGCCTATTTAGTTATTCTAAAGTAATCTTTAACTTTATAAGGGTAAATACAGTTTTATACAATATTCATTGATTATGATGACAACACCTCTTATTTGTAAGGGAGGCAAATGTCAAGCAGTGGACGATATTTGTCCCTTGTGTCTCTAAAATTGTTCCATTAAACTATGGAATAATTTACATGTGAGTGGCAGATTTAATTTGTTATTTCTTGTATTAAAGCTATCAATTAAAGAATTATATAGATGGTTATTTTTAAAAACTCACCGTTAATTTATTTTCTTAAAATAAAATGCATTAAAATATTGTTTTCTTCGCCAACGATAAGTTTGTGACACTTGTAAAGGAAATCTCTTTTTAAAACGTTGTTCCAACGTCCATCGCGAAGACAGTGAGTCTGTTCTCCTATTTAAGATAAAAAGATAAGTTTCAGTTTCTATAGTATTGTCATTGTTAATTTCATCGACATCACATTTCTCATAGGGATAACAACATATTCGGATACATTTTATAAAGCAGGTATAACGTCTATTCTGCCTAGAAACAAGCTGAAGAATAACTTTTCCAAAATTTTGTATGCAGTATGAATGACCGGGCTAGTACTACACTATCGTGGAAGACCGATTTCTGAGGAGTAGCTTAGCCGCTTCGTAGAGTGCAATGATAGTCAGCTGTGTCTATCACATCTCCATTATATTATCCCCTTCTTCCCTCCCATTTTCCAACTCTCTTTATAATCAACGTATCTATTTCCCCTAATTATTAATTATTTTTGTCCATAAAAAAGCTAGTTACATGGTGGTGATTAACAATCGCTAGTCATGAACACTTGCTACACCAACGGCGTGTTAGGAGACAAAAGTATAATAAGGAAGTAGGGTTGATCATAGAAGAGAAGAGTGCTGGTTTCCCCCTTTCAACGTTCACCAAACTATCGCAGCGCAGTGCAAAACTACCACTCAGAAGTCGATTTTACGCAAGAGTGCAGTAATTCCCCGGAACAACCGTTTTATTCTTTATGTCGGTTGGTGTCAAGAAAGTACAATATTTTTTTTTTATTACATGACTACAATTCGTTAAATGTCTATATTCGTTTGCCTAACTTTTCTATAAAAAAAAAATAAGTTTAACTTTAAAAATTCCATACGCATTACACGTTGCATGAATTATTTTATATTTATTTTAAACAATAAGAGAATATATGACTAATTTAGAACGAAGTATTCGCCTGCAAAGTCGCTCAGAGGGCTATGGAGAGAGCTATGCTCGGGGTTTCTCTGGTGGACAGAATTCGAAATGAAGAAATTCGCCGGAGAACCAGAGTCACCGACATTGCTCTTCAAGTTAGCAGACTGAAGTGGCAATGGGCTGGACACGTTTGTCGGAGAACCGACAATCGTTGGAGTAGACGAGTGCTGGAGTGGAGACCGCGACTCGGCAAACGTAGTGTGGGACGCCCTCCTGCTAGATGGAGCGACGATCTGCGCAAGGCGGCTGGCAGAGACTGGATGCGTGTAGCCGAAGATTAGGCTAGGTGGTGCGCCTTGGGTGAGGCCTATGTCCAGCAGTGGACTGCCGCGGGCTGATATTGATTCGCCTGCAGCGTGGCTCTACCTATACTAATATTAATTACGGTCTCTGCGATACTTATTTATAGTATATTACTAAAATTTTCTATCTTGCAAATAAATCATTCTATTCTATTCTACTTACGATATAGTTTAGTAATAGTTCATTTGATTTAAATTATTTTAAAGGCAGTATTAATAAAAAATAAGGTCTTTTAGCGTATTTACGTATAACTACATATTTAATATATTAAATACTAATGGAATTTAATTTTTATACTCACTTTGCAAAATAAAAACAAGCATTCAAAACCACAATACTGCAATGTCACCTAATGTAATGTTTATGCGAAATTTCAAATCAATCGAATGCCGGCAAGTAGGTCTAATTTCATGCGTAAGATTTGATAAGTTACTAAGACTACTTAGTTGTAGTTATTAATAAAAAATCCTGTTCGTATTTATTTGTTTCTCAACTTACAATTTAGCTGCATGTTTTAGATAAAAAGTGTGAAATTTATACTTTTTCTGAATTTATTTGCAGTTCCGGAAGCATGTATATATTAATACAGGGTGTCCCAGAACTCAACGTCAAGCTGAAACTCTCATGATGGTTACAATCAATCCTGTCACCCACGCTTGACGTTGACTTCTGAGACATCCTGTATATATGTTTGAGAACATTGATCTTAAATCAATATATCTACTCAGATCACTGGTTATTACAGTGGTATTAAGCGGTTCGACCGAGGAGGTATCGGGAAAGTAGGAATTATCGGCGGGAAGTCGTAGCATTTTACTATTATAGCGTTTCGAACTATGAACGCAGGGTCTCGAAGACTCTTATTCGTAATTCAATTATTCAAAAAAGTAAGTAATATTTTTTTATTTTTGTTTTTAAATAATATTAACATCGTTTTTATTAATATAACTAAAAATCCAATAGAACGCCTGGCATAAGCCGAGCAAGAACCATTTTGTGACACTTTTTAGAATTCAATTTTCATTTTATTTGTATAATATAATATTATTTAAGTTTTAATTTAAGTATTAAGTTGTTGTAGAAAAAGGGTGTCATGAATAAAGTTTTATATATTTTTAACTATATTATAAAATATTTTTAACTATATTAATAGTCAACCCTTTTTTTTTCAGGGCTGAAGTGGATGTGATAAGCGAAAAATCGTGCGATGTGGTAAATTCTTGGGGAGGCCTATGCTAATGAAAGCAAGACAATCTTAGTGCTATCGGAAATCCCAACATTAAGTTATTGGTAAAATTGATAATAAAGACTATTATTATTATTATCACCTTTATTTACTTATTGTTTTATTACATACTTAATAATAATATTATTACTATAAAAATAATATTATTATTAAGGTCATTAACATCCTTCGCGGCGGGTTAAACCAAGCCAACAAAGGATGGAGGCATCCAAGGAGAGGGACCTTCTCACGATCCTAGCCGTGTACAATATGGCTGCCTTAGAATTTTGAATTTAAGCCACTTACATAAACCTAATCCAAATTTTTACCGATAAGTCTGTGGTGATACTTCGTAAATAAAATAAAATAATTAATATATAAAATAAACAATTTATATATAAAATAAATAATAAATAGAATAAAAAATATTAAATAATCGCGCGGTGTCCCGCTTGAGCTTATGAGCGCGCCTACACCGTGCGGAGCGATACTACCACCGTATTGCGACGAAAAGTCGAGTAACATTAACCGGTGAGTGCAAGTTTACGTTTTGTAAAATTAGATATTTCATTAACCCATAAGTCCAATCACGGATAATACTATATGTAGTGTGAGTATTCTGTTATTATTATGATAATAGTACTTGTGCTAGGAAAATATTCACATAGTCCAATGGAAGATACGTATTCACGTCATACCGTGAACCCCAAAACCTCACCAACTGACCTATAGTTAGCTATTAAATTTGTAACGATTTGGGTCTACGTGTTGGAACAATGTCTTACCCAACACATAGGTACCCAAATCGTTAAATTAAATTTAATTTAATCAATATAAAATTGGAATTATAAATATAAATCAAGACATCATGCTCAAATGCTAGGAAACATGGTGTAAACGCCTTCGATATGAAAGATCCAAATATTATATAATCCTAATACTAAAAAACAGCTAGCGGACACGACAGACGTCGTCCTACCGTTAAACTAAAAAAAAGCTAGGTTCCGATAGCATCGCCAAACGGGTGCATGTGTGAATCTAAACCATTCAGGGACCTACTCAAACACACACACACACACAAAATCATCAAAATCGGTCCAAAAGTTTAGTAGGAGTTCAGTGACAAACACACGTATAGAATAATTGTATATCTCTCATTCTGGTCAAGCAAACAATTACAACTTTTTAAAATTATATTGACTAGATGTCCGTCAGTGTGAGAATAGATAATTGAAAAGCTGCGCGCGGGAAAGAGACAGGACCATGTATAGAAAAGACTAGACATTATTGCTGGAACATTCTCGAATTTAGGAATGCTAGAACTTTCGGAAGAAAAGTGAAACTAGTGGCCGATTTCATTTTTCCGATCCCCGAACCCAAGATCGTAACAATATGCTCTCATACTGGGTGGTAATAAACACTTGTAGGCTATACATATATTTATTGTGGTTTGAGAATAGAGTGGGTTCTATTGACCCTAGGTATTAAAAAAAAATACATAAAATATAGAAAACAAGCACTATGCCATTTATGTTGTGATACGCATAGTAATCGTCATATCTGATCACCATTGCAGTTGGGTTGACGTCTTTTTTGGAGGGAATATAGTATTTGGTATATAGTAACCAAAACTCTGTATTGATTATGTAAATGTGTTAAACATGTTAACCGAGCGGGACGAATAAATACGTCAAACGTAAACAATATTGGGTACGGGTAGGACGTACGAATACGTCCTTGAAATATATGTTGCGCCCTGGAACGGGCGGAGAAGTCTTAAGAAGTTCTTAAATGAGGACTTTATCAAATTAAATGAAAAAGTTTTGGGGTTTAGATAGAAATGGCCTTATTTAAAAAAAAATATCCCTAAAATACCTAATAATAATAATTTTAATGGAATTGTGTAGAGGTTTAAATGTGTATTTTTGTATAAACCTGTATTTTAAGCATAAATAAAAAAATAATATGAAATTACATCCTCGCGCCCGTTACATGTTGCGTAATTAAAAAGGGAATTCCCCGATTAACAGGTTAAAATGCTAAATGTTTTTAAGCATTCAATTTATCAGTTATTAAAAGCTTCATACTTTAGCTTGGGGCGAGGTTAGATGAAATTATACCGCCATCAATGGAGATTATACGAATTAGCAAGAGGCAACAAGGTTGACATTTAGCGCGTTAAGTTTTGACCTATTTGTATTTCAAATAGAGGTTTATGAAGTTTTAATGTATGCGGACCAAATAAAAATTTCTCAGGTTTATAAGTAAAAGCCAATAAGTCGGCTTCTTTTCATATTCTATTTCGAAAATATGTATCGACGTAAAAATGTGAAAACGCAGTAAATGACACAGATGTCAGAATTTTTTTATTGCATACATAGATCAGAAAAAATTGTTCGTGGTTCGTTAATGTTCCGAGTCTCAAAGCTGTACTACCATTAGAAAATTTTGTACAGCGTTGAAACTTAGTGTTTTTAAGTGATCAGATTCAATTTTTTCAGAAACCTAAGTTTTCATTTTGCGGTTTACTACGTTCTCGCTTTTTTGCGACAATATTTGGTGTTTAAATATTAGTAACAAAACTAGTGGGTACGTTTACTAGTGCTATATATACACAGCAGAGAATATATATAGAAATTACCATAAAAATCCCAAATCAATGCCGATATTTAATATTATATAGAGTTATATTTATGTATAGTTATTGTCTGTAACCTGTAACCGCCTTGACATTGCATTAATCAGATTAGGTGTGAAAATTAATTAGGAGCGCACAGAAGTATAGTGCCTGTTGGGATTTTACATCGAGCACACGGATAGTAAAAGAATTTCGATACGAATTTCCATCCCCTATTTAACCACCTTAAGAAAATAAATTCAAAAGCATCCCCTTTCAGTATTCACTTGAGTTTCATAAGCAACTCGTATGCAAAATTATATGTCTACACTCACTGAGATAAACTGTATATGTTTGTCTTCTAGCCAGTCAGTGATAGAGTACGAAATTTCCTTGTATTTAATGATTCGATTAAAGTTTAGTATCATGCCAATTTGATAGGAGTATCCCGGGATGAAAGGGTCAAAGGTCACACACACCCTCCCTAAATTTCATTTATCAGAATTGCCTTTAATTTGTAAATTCAATTACGAGATTCATTAAGTTACTTTACAATTCTTGAAATATTATTTTTTTTTAATTTCGATCTAATGTAGGATAGGGTAGACCTTCTTTTAACATGAATGTAGTAAGAATAGACTATGGAAGCAAATACCGATGAATGCGCAGTTCTGTTCCCCAAACCGTCTGCGGACACAATTATGAGCGTGGGGATTATGCCTACATCCCTCAACGAGTAAGGAAGGCCAATACTCAGCAGTGAGTAACGATAGCTGTACTGATGACTGATTATCATATTGACCGTCTGCGAAAACAATTATGAGCGTGGGGATTATGCCTATATCCCTCAATAAGTAAGGAAGGCCAATACTCAGCAGTGAGCAACGATAGCTGTACTGATGACTGATTATCATATTGACCGTCTGCGAAAACAATTATGAGCGTGGGGATTATGCCTATATCCCTCAATAAGTAAGGAAGGCCAATACTCAGCGTGAGTAACGATAGCTGTACTGATGATTGATTATCATATTGACCGTCTGCGAAAACAATTATGAGCGTGGGGATTATGCCTATATCCCTCAATAAGTAAGGAAGGCCAATACTCAGCGTGAGTAACGATAGCTGTACTGATGATTGATTATCATATTGACCGTCTGTGTACACAATTATGAGCGTGGAGATTATGCCTTCATTCCTCAATAAGTAAGGGAGGCCAATACTCAGCAGTGAGCAACGATAGCTGTACTGATGATTGATTGATTTTCATATTGACTTATTAATAAAAAAATGGGTATCTTTGAAAAAAAATTACAGATGTAATAAATATAACCCATACGCATATAAAAACTTACAAAACACCCATCGAATCAGCACGATACTAAAGCATGACTGAATCTGTCCACCAAAACGATTAAAAAAGGGTCTAATTATAGACTATTGAATTATTAGGATATCGTTGGTTCACCCAGGGGAATAAAGAGAAAAAACCTTTATGTTTGTAATATAAAATACATAATTAACAATATATACATATGATTTGTATCTATTTCATATAAAATTGACTAAAAAAAAAATATTATGCATCATTAGTTAAATTGTATGTTAAGCGCTAGGCAAATCCAATGCACCAATTTTTCACAGTTCAGTGTATGCGTTCATTTTGCCGTTCAAAAGGAGATACATGAGTGTTATTACAACAAATGCGCTTATCACAATTACCTCTAGAGCTCTGCCCTTTGGGAGGACGGTGGGGCGGGCGATCGCCGCTAACCTAGCGCCGTGGTCTTGAATCGGCCTATTGGGCACAGAGAACTGTGGTAGTGTCAACGCGTTCCCATTGCACGGTGAGTTTTGCTGTTTCCTCTGATTGTTCGACATTGTGAGTTTTAACTGTGCCTTGTCCTTACTCTCTGTGAAGCGAATGGCTCTCGTGTGCGATTCAGTTGGGTCGTTGTCGTTTTTTGTGATGTTACTTTTAAAATGCGCCGTAGAGGGCGCTGGGGTGGCGCGGGGCGGCGGAACGGGTGCATCGGACAAATCGATAAGTTTCCTTGTCGATATTATCGGGTAGCGATGTGGGATTTGGGGTCGTTCTGGCAACCTGGGTGGGAGGCATGGTGACAATGTTTTCTGCAAAACAAAATTAAATAATGTGCCACGGTGCCCCTAAGAGCTGTATGTATGCTTGCAACGAATTTACTAACATGTAAATTATCGACTTATTATATACATAACAAGTGTATGAAAAAGCATTACAAGAAGCATTTACATATAATCCTTTCGGAATCGAATATCTTTTCGGAAACAATTTAAAGGAATAAACATTTATTGTAACAAATGTGTATATAAAAATATTTGAGAAGTTGTGACGGAAGCTGTGGATGGTTTCAATCTAGTTTCGAATTATCAAGATATAACTCATACCTCATATAATAAATAACTCCTACTATTTTTATTTATTTAATAAACATACAAAAAAAACACGATGTTTTTTTCGAAAATGGAAGTTTTATAATATACATAATAAAAACAATTTATTATATTTACAGTCCGCATATAATAGGGTATGAGGCCTCCCTATTTCTGGAAGGACATTAACTGACCGCGCTTGTCCAATACGGAATGTACGTATTTATACCGATAAGGTAATCGAACCCGCGATAATATACTCCGAATGTGGTAACTTCGCCAATTAGGTTGTCTATCAAGCAAACACCTATATGTATACAAATTAATCACTAACCCCAATGGATATCATTCTCTTTGGAAACTCACTAAGGTAAACTATGAACTTCAATTGAATTAAAAGTCAAACATGGTCATTGTTTAGAATGTCCGATTTCAGATAAAAATATTAATAAATTTAATACATATTTCATAAATAGGAATGCGACTTTTCCCGCCAAATTACATCAGTTACGTTGTGTTTTTATTTAATTTCCACAATCTTATATTATTATCAGTTTATATTATTTAATTGTGGTGGCGTATTATGCATTATACTTCGATTAAGGCGTATAAGTGAAGTGATATGAAATAAATGCGTGAATAGTGGCTTTTTAAGTTGAATGAAAAAGTCCATAGAAGGTTTTGGTAAAATAGTCACAATTTTATCAAGACGTAACTTATTGACTTGTTACATTTCAAGAGATTATTAATGGAGTCAGGCGTTACTTTGCGGAAATCCATCACTATATGGACAGTCAAAAGTTTTACTCAGCTAACATCCGCGACAGGCAAAACAATAACAGTAAATTAATAATGTGTGTTTTTCCGTTGGGTTAAGTGGATTTATTTCTATTTTTTCCGTAAGTTTTTGGTTTAAGTTCCAAATAAATCCACTTCATCCAGCAGAAAAACACACATTATTAATTTTCTATTATTGTTTTGAGTGTCGCGGATCTTAGCTAAGTAAAACTTTTGACTGTCCATACATTTCAAGAGATTTATTTGTATTTTACTTGACACTGGCATAATAGTTGTAACTAATTGCCATCGAAGAAAAGAAAAGAACTAGGGATGCGATTTACCTTGATAATTATCGATATCGTTAATTCCCACAAACTCTAGTATTCGATAGTCATAAAGATAGATTAAACAAGTCCGAAAAGTTATTCCGCGAATACAATTTCTTACACATTCACAAGCATTGGCATGCTTTCTAGTACTAGCAAATTTAGAATTACGTACATTAGGTGTTCTATGTAAAACAATTTCTTACTATAACAAATGATACAATCCAACTATAACATGTAGTAACACGAAGTAAAAAAAAAATATTTAAAAAAATAAAACGTGCCAAAACTTATGATCGAATGCACGAAAAGCATGATAACGTAGCGACTAGTGAGTTTAAAAACGAACTCTAAGTGTATGTAGGGAAGGTGGTTTATCACTTACAGCTTTGTCGGCAAGGCTTATTTCTGAATTGTGCATGCTACTGGGGTAACTATCGCGGCGTTGGGCGTTGTTAGTGAAGAGGAACTCCATTTCTGTTAGGAGATCTAGGGGAAGTGCAGGTGGGGGCTCTCGAGGTGGAGCGTCGTGTGCTGGCGATGAGTCGGAGGAATCTGAGGATACGGGTGTTGCTGATCCACAGGAGAACCTGAGAACAATCACATGCTTTAGTCTATATAAATAAAAATGAATCGCCAAAATGTATGTACGCGCATAGCTTCAGAATAAGATGCTTTGTGTTTGTTATTATCAGGACAACGGATGTATCCTACTATCCAACTAATATTATAAATGCGAAAGTTTGTGAGTATGGATGTATGTTTGTTACTCTTTCACGAAAAAACTACTGGACGGATTTGGATGAAACTTTACACTAATATAGGTTATACATCGGAATAACATATAGGCTAAAACTTGTTATGATTTTATGTAATTTTGGTTGTAATATAATTTTACTGTTAAGTAAAAAAAATATATATATTTATTTAAAATGATCTGTGACGAAACTTAATATGGCAGACCAAATTTCACACGAGCGAAGCCGCAGGCAAAAGCTAGTAAAGTATAATTTTCAAAAAATTGTACAGAAAAACGTAAAAAGACAATTTTTCTCTTTTTAATCATTTCAAATATTTATATAATTCGATGAATTCGAGAAAGAATACGACATAACTTTGCAATGACGAACATATTATTTTCTTAATTTAATGATTTTAAAAATTGTAAAAATATTAAAAAAAATACATTTATAGACTTTTTATCGATTCAAAGTAAAATTTAAATAGGAACACTGAAAATAATAGACGCTTGTACAATGTTACATCGGTCGGACAGATGGGACACGAATAACTGCCTGTTATGTATACAGTATAGACCGATGTAACATTGTATAAGCGTCTATTATTTTCAGTGCTTCTATTTAAATTTTACTTTGAAGCAATAAAAAGTCTTAAAATATATTTTTTTAATATTTTTACAATTTTTAAAATCATTAAATTAAGAAAATAATATGTTCGTCATTGCAAAGTTATGTCGATCAGAAAAATTGACATCTGTCAAAAAGATCAAGCTAACTTGTACAGGGTATAGTACGTTATAGTGTTTATTACCTGCTGTCATCTGTGGTATTGATCGAGGACGCTCTAGATCCGGTCCTGGGTATTTTGTTCTTCAACCCTCTTACTGCCGACTTCATATTTTTACCGCCTTGCCTTACCTATAGCACGAAACAAAATTAATACATTTGTTGTATTTTAAACATTTGTTTACTAAATAGTAGTAAGTAATCTTTACTTGCTTTTAAGAAAACTGGTGCTTGAAACTAGAAATGTCATATATAGTTATATGTTTCTTATATACGTTTCTTTTTCACGACCCATATATGTCCCAATGTTGAGCACCGGTTTCCCAATTTTCTGAAGAAACGGACATTAACCCACCACCATTGTCCAATTCAAATTGGCAGGGTAATCAGACACACATTAAATATCGATTCGAATCAGAAAAAAATAGTGCTACAAACGGCCTGAGTGTCACATCTTTACAAACAATAGAAAATTTAATACAGCGTTGAAACTGACTGAACGTTGTACTAGGTGATGAGGGTTTTGGTTCTGGCCGATATGGACATACGAATTTTCATAATTAGACTGATGAAATATATTTGTATCAACATCAGGGAAAATATTTTATTTTACTTTTAAAAGTATTGAATTAAAATCAGTAGCCGCTGATTTTACAAAATCCTACGTCCGCTCGAACTTCGATACGTACAGATACATAAGATTATACAAATATTGTTTATATTAATCTATAGTGTAATCCAGAAATGAGTTATATAGTAACTTAAATGTTAACTCACTAACACTAATAATTTGGCAAATATCCTCAAAATACGCATGCAATTAAAAGTTATAGAATTGTAACAGATCTATCCAGTGCATGTGTACTAAACATTAAATTTGAACTAACACATTAACAGTCACTACTTCGTGGAATGTGAATTGAGTAAAATAAAAAATACTAATTACAAATAACAACTATTACAACTGATTCAATTTCACTACAATACATAGCACATACAATGTATGAATGTATGTGTATATATATATATATATATATATATATATATATATATATATATATATATATATATATATATATATATATATATATATATATATATATATATATATATGTCTTATGTATGCGGTGAGTTGTTCAATCATTTTACAATAGATGGCGTGCAAATTGTAGAAGCAATGACATATATCCAAAAACAGCATGCATATAACAAGCAAATAAATATATGAGTGTAGCCAGGTTATCATTTAAAAGATGAAATCGTGCCTGAGTCCAAGAATTTAAAAACATTCCTCCGTCCATAATTAGGGGCGCTGATTGCTTTCCATCAGGTGACATGCTTTCTCGTTTGCCTTCCTATACCATATAAAGGGTGACAAAAATATTTTTATCCAAAAATAAAAATAATTCTCGACACCGACGCCAAGGGATACATTATGATAAATGATGTTTTATTATGGATGATGAAATAAAATATTTTATTATTTTTATTTTTAATAATTATAGATATTAAAATTATTTACTAATTGGAACATAACATGAAGCTAAAGCACTAATGAAGGTACCATATAGATTGACATTATAATCACTTAAATTTTTTCGGCGGTTCAATACAATAGTGTAATTTTGAAAACTAGGGACCCTACACGATCTGTACTAATATGCCACAATGTTGATGTACATTTTTGTCTATTTGGCGCCTGTTTTATATAAGAGCATCAACTCAAAGCACATGCGATAGGCTAATTAAAATATTATAGTAATATGGATACGTAATTAAATATTTGAATAAAATGTATGTCGAGGGGACGATGTGTCTTGTCATAACTAGATGGCGCTGTACGCATATTCTTACATTTTGCTTACAATTATGTAGATCGATAAATCAAAGCTAACGTAGATTTCGTCTTATATATAAAAGATGATAATTTATTGATTTACTTTCATTAATAATTATAAACTATACCTTAGCCAAAATCCGAAAAGAATAAATGTAAATAAACTGTTTTAGTGTGTCACAAATATTCAATGACAATTATAATTTTTATTGTAAATGTTTGTTAAATTTTATTTGTTGATTAAAACACCTTTTCTAATAAATAATTTTCTGACATATACACTGATTATAACAGTGTATATGTGAGAAAATTATTTAGTTCAAGTGTATAAACATTTAATAGCGATTTTGATTTGTTGATATAACCTTTTTATAATCGGTTGCATGTATAAGCATATACTACAGTTGGTTGTATACATTTTAAAAAAGATTGCCGATTTAACTTTGGCCACTGGTTGCTAGGCAACGCTGCCAGTGCCATCTAGTTGTTAACAAGGACATTCTTCCCACGCGTGTATCGACGCAAAAAGCGACAAAAAAACTTAAGATTTCTGAAAAAATTGTGTCTGATCATTCAAAAACAGCCAGCTTCAATGCTGTACTAAATTTTCTATTGGTTGTTGAGCTGCGAGACTCTGACCATTCGACGCAGTATTTCGAATATGCGATAATTTTTTTTTTTACATGTGTCATTAACAGCGTTTTCGCTTTTTTGCTTCGATATGAAAAATTGATAGTTATTGTATAATGTCGCAAGATATAAAACTTGAATAATACAAAAGTCATTATTCCACCAAGTTATTATTCCACCAAGTTATTATTCCACCAAGTGGTGAACGAATGCGTTCACTCCAAAACGAGAGTTTAAACGAAAAGAGAGCTCTTGGACTCACCCTTTTCACAGCCGATTGTACAGCGGGATTCGCCTGTAAATATGGACATTTTAAAGCAAAAAAAAAGACTAATATACTTACCGTTTGCAAGCATCGTGTAAGGAACAACATTCCGTTACACGTAATTAGACTACTTTTATTATTTGCTATGTTATAGTGTTAGCCTCAAGCTCGAAACACTACTATATTATTAAAAAAAAAAAACTAAAACTCTTTGTTAAATAAAACCAATTAAATTTTAAGGGTAACAAATACTTAAGTAAATACTGAATTCATTTTATTTAAATTTTTATTATGAACTTATTACTGAAATCCTTTTTTCAATGTAATCGTAAAATACAATTTTATTTCGTCTCACATAAAATAAAAATACACAAAACGTGAACGTTAAAAGCCATGAAAAATTTTAGTTTCATATTTTTTTTTTATTATTTCAAATACTACAACAGCATTAGTTTTGGCATGAGACAAAATATAAGCATCACACAAATTTAGCCGCCATCTTAGTTTGCACAGAAATACGACATAAAATGGCGGCAAGCTTGTCGCCCAATGGAAAGCGATCAACAACGCCTATAGAGATCTGTAACACCAGATGCATTGCAGACATACTACCCGCCTCTAAGAAATGTGTTGGTTTGTTTTTCAATGTTTCCAATATCATATCGGCATGGTTATAATACTGTCAATGATTTGCTGACATTTCATCTCATACATAAGTAAACACAACATATAAATATATACATGAAATTCCTTAATTAGCACAACAATACCATCGCTTGTTGACACTGAGGACAAATTTATTACAAAACATAAATATCAATAATTATAGAATTATGGTCTGGATGAAATGTATCTCAATTTGACACACACACACACAATATATATATATATATATATATATATATATATATATATATATATATATATATATATATATATATATATATATATATATATATATATATATATATATATATATATATCTCAGAAATCTCTTTACTTCAAATCACATTAATTCAAAAGAAAAATATATCATGCAAAACCACATATTACTGCCATCTATGGTTAGTTTGAAAAGTCTGTATATAAAATAAATATAAATTAAATTCGTTCGGACAAAGTGTGTTCACGTTAGTGTAAACAATCATTTAAAAAAAAGCCATAAAAAGCAAATAAAGCATTAATAACAGTGATTGGCTAATGCGTAAATGAAAAGTAAATTATTAGATGGAAAACAAAATATTTTACGAAATTAGTTACAAATATACGCAGTTAGTCAATTGCAAAGCTATCAATTATCTATAAGAAAGTAATGTTACAGAGAAACTCACTCTATCTTTTACATTCTTAAAAAAGGCACCGCCCTCTTTCTTGACAGTCTTTGCCCAGTCTCTGTACTGCTGTTTCAGCTTCTGCCCACTGCCCGTGCTCATTTTCTCGGCGTAATTGTTGCATTCCACTTCAAATTCGTCGCTGAAGCCCCGACCCGAATTGAGCAAATCCAATCTTTCGTCGATGAACTGGCGGAAACATATGTATGATTACTATCGATTTGATCAAAGCTGCCGATAAATTAATAACAAGTGTCATAACACACCCCGCGCAAGGTTTTCACAGGGCGTGGGATCGAGCCTCAGGAATGGAACTCCCGCCCACCGCTCTTTAAAGTTGCAATTCTGAGCGGCTTTTTGGGCGTCCTTTATCGACTTCACAACTACCTGTACCACTCTAGCGGTATTTCCGAACCGATACGACATTACAACCTCCAAGAAATATCAAGCCCACACTTTCCTCAAAGGCCGGCAATGCTTTTGCACTGTCTATGGTGCTGCGGATGTCTATGGGCGGCGTTGATTGCTTTCCATCGGGTGACACCTCTGCTCGTTTGCTCGTTTTCCTATCCCATAAAAAACGACTCCATCGTAGGCCCTCACCCTTAAGGAGGGTCAAGCGGCGAAAAGAGTTCGTGGGAGCGGACGAGCAAATTTGTAAAGATGATTTTGTGTGGTTCATTGTGGTCATCATCTTCCAAGCTGGAATCTTCCTTCCAGGAAAGAGGCACCGTACTGGATCGCCTCTGAATGAATACTCCGAGTTGGTGGTCCGACCAATAATTTAACACCTTCAATGTTCATAATGTCAACATTATCATGAATAAGACATTGAATATCTTCAAAATTCAAGCGTGTTGCAGTAATCCTGATGCTTGAAAGGCAGATTGTGGATTTCAGACTGATTTTTATTAGCCATGTAGACGCTTACGACACCCACAAGAAGAAACGGGGTAGCTCTAATTTATGTTGGGATAAAGTTAGGGATAGATAAAACTATGTAGGGATAGTATAGGTTAATTGTAGTAGGAATATTGGGAAAGCTTACCTGTTGAAATATTTGAGATTGCAGTATCTTCCTCAGAAAAGGTTGCATATTCTTTCTCGTTCGCACAAAAGCCTCTGGATTAAATGTGATCAGTTGACCTTTTTCAATTCTTAAACAAAAAATATTATTGTTAATAACTGATTATAACATAACACTTAATTACTAAAATAAGCACTTCGTATGTGTAGATAAATAGATTTTTTATTAATCGTGAAATTTATATTATTAATAAGAAAGCTAAAGTGTTACTTTCCAGTAATCTATTATTATTAATTAATTTACTAATACATGTATCTATTGTATATTCAGTATTTATATACACAAACTAGTTCTTCGTGACCCGCCTCCGATGGCCCTTCAAAGGCTATGCGAGCGTTTTGGGCTTCTGCCAAATTTCAGCGAAATCGGCCCATAAATGACTAAAATTAAGATTGAATAGCGGCCATCTTGTTTTCCGCCATTTTGGATTTTTTCTCCCCCACCCAAGTGTTTGCACTTGTCACCATCTTTTATTCGAGGTCGACCCCGGTAGGTACTACGGTTCGGGCGGGCCGTCGAAGGACTTTTTACCAGGTCAAGATTTTGAAGATTTGTATACAATTCCTCTGCCTCGAGCCTCGTCCGAACACTTTCTCCGAACAAACTTACCCCCCCATATGTTACCGTTTTCTCAATTTTGATGTCAATAAGTCAGTCAGTGAGTCAGTGGTAATGCAGTTTGATATAATATAGATATAATAGATTAATTTATTTATGTTTTAATTTCCTCCACTTTCACTAAATGGGGAATCAAAGTCTTTGCCCGACTACGAGCATTGTATTGTATTAGCGTAAAATTGGCCCTTTATGGAATTAAACGTAACCAAGATCTCCGAGAACCAGCGCTCACAAGAGAAAACAATATTTTTCACTTAAATTTTATTTCTTATTTATATTTTAGTTGTCTAAATACATCATCACTGCCGATGGCAGTCTTCTGATGGACATAATAAATCTCTCATATAAGTACTAGTCTAAAATTTTATTGTGTCGCCTTTTGAATTCAATAAGCCATCCGAAAAGTCCTTCAAGTAGCCACCTATATTTTTTATAAACTATTTCAAGACAATTTTGATTATTTGATTTCATATAAAAATTTAAAAAGCAGTAATAACCTAGTTGTTTAGGTGTTGAATTCACGTGGAAGATCATGACTTTCTACTAACCGTTGAACTACTTAATGAAACCATATTTTACTTCGTTTTTATCCCATGGGTATCATATAAAGTGACTATATGAGTAAATACCAGTGAATGGGCAACCTCATCTACCTGAGTAATAATCACAGTGAACAATCTCCAATCTGTCTATCACCATGAGGATTGGGCACATACTTTAATTTAATGGGATACCAATTAGATTTTGCTTTCCAATTCTATGGGCCTCGATCCATTTGATTGGGGGATGGGCCTATACATTGATAAGTTGATGATGATATTTTCCTAACACAAGTATGATAAACTAAGGTAGTATACTTCTAGTAATGTTAAAAGACTAACACCTCTTTCAGTTTTTTAATGTTATATGATATATGTATTGTGCTTACCTAATAGCATCACGATAGCCTCCTATAAGACACACTAACGCACGTAAGAATGCCCTAGAAACTGCATCGCCCAGGGCGTTTTTATCACTTAAAGCTTTTTTCAGACTCGCTACCTGAAAACATTTATTTTAACAATTAATAAAAAAAATTAAGAAAGAAACTTTCACACACCAATCATTATCACCAGTGCCAAATAGTGACAATGAATTTTGATCAAAATACATATCACGCCTGTTTCTCTTAGGGGTGAGCAGAGACCACAGTTTTCCATCTGCTGTGATCTCGGCATACTTTCCTTGCTTCCTCCACACTCATCATTCTCCTCATGCAAGGCCGCCGGTTAAGGGTACTCTTGACCTGGCCTTTCCTAAAAACTTCGGCAATTTGGTTCTTCCCCTACCGACCCGTCCATTCACATCCGCAACATACATTTATGTTGCCCGTCGTCTTTCATCCATCCTCTCTATGTGCCCAAACCATTTCTTCTTCGCAACATTGGTCACGACACCTTCTTTTACTCCACATAGCTCTCTTATATCTTAATTCCTTATTCTATTATTCAAAGTTGTCGACCAAAATGGCAAATAATAAATCTATTAATTTATTGGTACATAGAACAATTTTTCTTTCATAGTCTATATATGAGCACAGGCCTCCTTATTTCTGGTGGATCGAATATTATGCCACCACGCTTGCTTAATTCTGAATTGACAGGGTAACCAGACTCGAAATAAATAGTTATATTTATTTGGATGCGGGGATCGAACCCGCGACCACTTACTCCGTCGGCGGCAGCCCCGTCATTGGTAGACCAAATTATAGTCACATATGTGAAATGATATGTATATATTTTATGTTCTGCATTATAATATTATAAATAAATGTGCACACAGAATTTTTATATTTGTTAATAAAATGATGAGGGTTGATAAATTGTTTAAATAAATATGAAGATTATGAAGTTAGTTTTTAGATTGTTCTTTTTAATAAAATTAAGGAATGAACATTAAACAGTAGATATAAGTATATTTTTACTATGTATCTGATTTTGAATGAAAAAAGTTCTATTCGTTTCTAATCGAAGACATGATTTGATTACATTGTCTCTATGGTTTTTGTATGGAATTAAAATTCTATGTATATCCAAAAGATGTGGTACCTAAACACTACCTAATATTAGCTTAGCTTAGACATTTAAATTGTACTAAGGTGTTATGTAATTATATGAAAAAAAAAAACCAAACTAATTAAAATATCATATAACCATCCACTCAAGTTATATTTCAAATCCTTTTTTTTACATAAAAAAATATATATACTTAGATCTTTAATAAACATTATCAAATTATCAAACAGTATTATTATTATTTATTATTAACTTACCATATCAGGTGGAAGACTTTCTAAGTCGTTAAAAGGAGATCTAAGTTCATTGGCATCCACATCTAATACAACTATATCACCGATATCTGACATTTTTACAGTCTAAAAAAGGAAAAAGAACATTAATCAAAAGAACCACACATAATATGGGGTCACCACTTATCGTCCAATGGGTGTTATACGATATAGCAATAAATACTAATAAATGGTTAACAGCGTCTATCTTCATCAACATTGAGTGATAGAGCCACACTAAAGACGAATATTTTGCCAAGAATGGCATATTATTTGTTTGTACCATGAATGGGTTGGCTCACCCAGGGAAGTACCACACTTCCTCATAAAAACGGCGTCTGTGTGGTAGCTTATCTACTAGGCTACGTCCGGTAAGTTGTTGAGTTATGGAGGCTCAACCCGTAATGACTCACTCCCATAATGATACTTTCTTTAAAAGACGGCAACATTTCTGCACTGCCTATGGCACTGCGGATGTCTACGGGCGGCGTTGATTGCTTTTCATCAGGTGACACGCCTGCTCGTTTGTCTACCTATCCTATAAAAAAATCTCAGCAATAGAAATCCATGTATTTGTATAGAAATTACGAAAACAAAACTATTTTTTTTTGTGGGTAACAACACTGCTCTCACCAAAATGCCTTGTGTTATAGGTATTGTTATATAATATATTATTAAAAAAATATATTTATCACATTGATTTAATTAAATCTAAAAACCATTATTTAGAAAGTGAACTTATTTCACTTATTATAGTGATTATATATCACCGGGTTGCTCGCTCGTTTCCCTACCATCTTCATTAGAGTGGAGAGTCCTATGTTTAGTCCATTGCATGCTTATCTTAAATGACAGTATATTTTACCAGGTTAATAGTTACAACTAGCTTGATATTGTTATATAATAGTGTTAAATAAGTAAATTAACAAAATACTTTACCTCCATAACACTTCTAGGAACTCCGATAAGAAATGGCATAGGCGCCAATAAATAATCCACAAGGTGCTTAGGAAGTATTGGTATAAATATATGCTGCCAAGACATAGGAAAGAGGGTCGCATTAGCAGCTTGCACACATGCGGATAAGCGGGAAGGCTTAGACGCAACTATGGCTACTCTTCTCTCATGGAGCAAAGCAGCCCATAGACCAGCCATACATTTCGTATCCATAGCACTAAAGTACTCTGTGAGATTACACTGTGAACAAAAATAAAGCCACTTATATAAATTTAATATTATAACATTGATTAATAGAGTCAGGTATTACTTTTTGGAAATCCATAAGTATGTGAACAGTCAGAATTTTTATGTGACTAGGATCTGGGACAAGCAAACAAAAGTAGGAAAAATAATAATGTGTGTGTTTCTTGAGGAAATGGAATTCCAAGGAACAGGAGATCTTACTGAAAAACGGCCATCAGCAACTTTCCACCCCCCAATCCACTGTCACCAACACCAAACACACACCCTCACTCTTTCACAATGTACACGACATGTGCTTTGCCTTAATACTAGGCATCATTAGGTATAGAGGACAACCGTTAAGTAAGTAGTGACTAGTAGTAGTAGTGTCTTCTGCGGTTGGGTGGTGAAAAGTTGCTGTTAAAGCCATGGTAACTTAAATGGGTGGCTTGGCTAGTGTCAAACCCTCACAATCAATATGACAAGATTCAAGGGTAAAATGATTTTAAATTACCATTTTATCAATTATTTTAATGTACCAGAATACATGACAGTGGTAGGGGTAATACTACGGAATTAATGGTCCAAATAAAGCAGATAACTGCCACATCTCACAGAATTTCTGTGTTAAGTGATAGCACTTTACTATATTACTGCATTTCGTACAGTAAGCGCAGGGATCCAGAGGTCCAATTCCTTTCCCCATTCTTTATTTCCATCTCATCCTTCCACGTCTTCCCCTTCTCTTCACATTAACTTCCTTGTCCAAATTATGCACACCCATACCCTAAGCAAATTCTCCTTCATTTAAACCCTTCTTTTTGGTATGGAAAAATATCCTATTACTAAGTGGGGCAAATGTATAAATACAATATAAAAGAAACATAACATGAAACTTACATTTTCTGGAATACTGGGTAGTTTACTGTCGGGACTCTGGCAAGAAAATACGCTATGGCCCGCATTGTATGTAACTTTCAGCGTATGACCATGCATTGGTGGACGTATGCGGCATGCTTCTAAGAATGACGTTAGTTCCCCTCTTTCTGGACTATTCAATAAATTTGCAATACAGTTTAAAAGCCTGAAACAAAAATAAGATTTAAAATCATATAGAAATAAAACTCTCATATTTTTTTTGCAAGTAGAAGATTTGGATATACCATTAAAATATATCCAATAAAGCATTTGTAATGCTTCATTCTAAACTCAAAAATTCCTTTTTTTTATAAAAAGTAATTTCCATCCACTATTTATAAAAGAAAGTTTTAAGCTTATATAAAATTATAAGCTTAGAATATCTCTCTATTTCCTATGTCTGAGTCCTATGTCTCCCTGTTAGGGCATAGGGCAGACACGACGTTTCTCTCTCGTGAAGCGTACGGCCTGAGAGAGATCGAGATGGAAGCTTAGAATATACATTCTAGAATTGTTTAATCAATATAAAAATTAAAGAGCCAATTATGTTTATTCTTGCAAATATAACCATAATAATAATAAAATAGTAAAACATATAATGGATAAGTCTTTATGAGATTTGTACTCTTTATGAGATAGGATGGCAAACATGCAAGCGTGTCAACTGATGGAAAACAAACAATGCCCCCCACAGACATCCATAGACATCACAGGGATCATGGAAGTGGCGCTGACCTTTAAGGTATGTGTAGGCTTGTTTTTTGATGGCAAATTATTGTATAATTAGTAATCAGAGTCCATAAACTTAAGGATGTAAGGGAGGATAATGACATATGCAAACTTTGACAGTCAACCTCACAAAAGAACATGGTACAGCCGATCTACTGATGGTCAAGATAACCATCATAGTTTCAAGACCAAAGATCAAGATTGGTTTGTGTGTGGAACTTGACTGCGATCACAAATCCCTTGGAGACTAAAGTCTAGCACTAGACTCTTACATGCAGTTGATAAAAAGAGTCACAACCAGAAATTATTTAACAAGTTTCAGCAATCAAGCAACATAATGAGGATATTAATTGTCGCCTGCCTCACCTGCACGCGACGCATCCTGTTGGAAAAGCAACGAGATTCTGACAATAAGTTGATGACATATAGTCATTCTTAACAAAAAGCTACACGAAAAAAAAAATTCAAATTTATTATGTTAATCAAGTAATTTCGCAGAGCAATTTTTTTAAGATTCCACAATGTTTCACTGTTTAAAAATACACTAAAATAATGCAGAACATTTTTTTTAAAACATGTTGCTAGAAGCTAAATTGAAACCAGAAATCCAATTATTGTGACACTGATGCATATATATTATAGATTTTCTTAATCCTTGATAAATTAAACTAATTTTTTAGGCCTTTCCATAGATGTTTCAAAAGTGTCACTTGTCCAAATTCGCTTTAAAAGTGGCGATATATAATTTGCATATGCATAGCTTTACAACATAAGAGATATATTTAAAATTAAATTATATATAAATAAATTAAATTAAAATTTATTTATCCTTTGTGTAAAAATAATTAAAACAAAGTAACTAAAATAATAAATTAAATGGATTATTGGTAAATAGAAAATATATATCATTATAATAGGTCGTAAGGGCAACTTCAACTAATTAGGCTAATCTAGCATTAGCCTATATATATCATTATAATAGGTCGTAAGGGCAACTTCAACTAATTAGGCTAATGCTAGGCACCATGCATGTTGGTTCAAATATTTTTTTTTTCTATGATCATCTATCTGTGTACCCTGCAAGGTTATAAATCCTTCTAGCTTATGAGAGACCTACATCTAGCAATGGACGAATTTAAGCTGTTGATGATGGTGTATGAAATTATGTTTAGGGTACATTTATAATCATAAACATTTCGTCGAACTTAGTTCAGGAATACTTAAGCTATACTATACCTAATGAAGACAAGAAAAATATAACGTAAATATTAAAAAAAAATCGCTAAAAATATAATTATTAATATTAAAGAATTCACAATAACTCAAATAATGTATACTGAAAGGCAAAAAGAGCTGCTTTCATAGGAAGTATACATATAAGAAAAACATGCATATGCACACGCGCAAACAAACTCGCGTCTCGATTAAATCAACTCTATAATCAAGTCGACTTACTCATTTGCCCCCCTTTTGTATAAAAAAAATACACTGAAATTTTACAGGTCACTGCAATACAGAAGAATTGTTTTCGCCTAGTAGTAATTATGATGAGTTTTTTATATATGATTAAATAGATAAATATTAATTAAATAATTGTTATTACTATAATAAGTTTTATTATTATATAGTATAGTATATTTATATATACTATAATAAGTTTTCTTTATTATTAACTAAATAGTTAAGAAAAAGTTAGTGAGAATAATATCACCAAAGATGATACAATTCATCGCCACATCACAACACTCAGTGTTTTTAATTATGAACAATGCTATGCGGTACATCAACAATTCAAAAATAACATTTGTAATATAAATTCTTTAACTTCGCAATAGCTAATGATAAACATTGAAAAAAAAAATAGAAGTTGAAAGAAAAAAAACTTAGAATATTAACTTTTACTTCATTAAATTTTGAGTATAATAATAAAACAATATGATTAATCGCAGCAGTTCCAAAAACGAAATAAATACTTTCATTTCAAATAATTGTATTAAATTTATAAGAAGTCCATATGATCGGGTGTTGCTTTTTTTAAAGTAGCAATATTTTTTTAACATAACACTACGACTCATGTTATACATTGCAACTAAGCTAATATTACTTGTAAGTAAAATAAGGATCGCCTTTATAGTCCAATGGTCAGTGAAATCAAAAGCCCAACCTTAAACTATAACTATCCTACCGATTGGGCTATTATCGCTTCTTAGATGACACCCACATCAATGTACATATATTTTTTATTATGTAATCTTACTTACTTGTTAAATATATCGTGCCATGGTAAATGTGACAATAATACTAGCGCTGTGTTAGCCTTAGGATCATATCGACAAAAACAGAAAGTGTACTTGGAATCGACTGACGTCAGCACGAATGAGTAGTGTTGTACAAATGTACTGAAAATGAAAACAAATCTGTTTTAGTAAAACACACAACATGATATCAAAATAAAGCAGTCCAAATCTGTAAGTCCAGTATCACAATTCAGTTAAGGTAGAGTACCTAAAAGACCTCTATAGATTCACAAACATATCGAGAAGTATGTATGAATGATAGAAATATTCATATCAATCAATATGGCCACAATTGCAATAATAGTTCACATTTACACTTTGGCTTTCCTCAAAATTTCCACACATGGCAAATGGACTGGCAATTGCAGATTGGTTTTTATTATCAGATAGAAGGCTATTGCCCTAGTCCTCTAAACTTTGCTTGCATAGTCTTCTTATATGACACCCATGGCAAGAAATAGACTTGCCAGAAATCATTCAGAAGAAATTCACTTAAACACACATTTATTTATTCGATTTGAGATATATATCAATATTACTGAGATAGACATTGATGAACAGGTACATATATGACAATGTCGTCCTCATAGAATCAACAAACACTGGTTTTCAGTTGACCTTGATTGACACACAGACACAGGTGCCAGATTATAAACAATTACTAATACAAAACTATATGATCGCATATACATACACATTTAGATGGTAGTACAAATGTAATGCAATTGTTAGTGTTCTTGATAGGGATATTCTCAACACTCCTTGTTTGTAAGCAGTGCACATACTGTTGCAAAAAAGGCAATGTGATTATGCTACAATATCATATACAATGTTATATAATTAGTTGGTGTATATTAAATATGATTAAAAAGACTGTATCTTGCAGAGTGGTGGTTGAAGTTGCTATTGCTGATTTTACTAGATATAGATTGATAATTATAACTACTTAATCAATGCAAGTATAGTCTGTAATTCATTATAAACATTTTTAATGAAATAACTTTAATTTGCATACTTTAAGAAAAATAACAATATCAGAAGTATGGGTACTAAAAATAATGAAATCTAATTCTCAATTCATTTCTCAAAATTTTTAGTCAATATAGCAAAACCAATAGTTAAAAATCACAGGTTAAAACAATGGTAATCACAGATATAAGTTTAAATATACATCACCATTTTTACTTACTTATCTAATTGACATGGGAATGTAAACTTTGGAACATTTTTTAACTCCTCTTCATTTTTATATGACTCGGGATATTTTCTAACTATATATGGCTCCCTTAGATGATCACCAGGTGCTACTTCACAAAATAATTCAAATAAGAAGCGTACAGTATCTCTGAAATAATAAGGTGTGATATAAGTAATAATGTAGAATTAAGAAATAGTTGTTATACATGGCCACTAAACTTTCGATGGTAATTTAATTAAAGTTTAAAATATTTTTTCACAAAGTAAATTTTACACTAGTTGTCCACAGTATACATAAACCTTTTCACACACAGTAAAATTTATATGATTTAGTAGACTTTAAAAGAGTAATATTAGGTTTTTCCACAAAATATCTTAAAAAATAACAATATATTATTTTGTTATAAATAACATTTTCTATGTTATTTGACATAGCAATGATCTTGTTTTCTTGTTTAATGTCATATTTATGTTTTGTTTATATGCATTTTGTGATTCATAATGGTGGAGAATTTAGATAATATTATAAATTAATCCATTGATTCCCTGAAGTAAACAAGTATTTCCATTTCAAACAATAAATATAGCTAAAATAAAATTGTAACATTTAAAACTTATAACTAATCGCACATTTGGATGTGAACAGACAATAGGGGCAAGGTTTTATCACCCAACTGACAGTATTTTATTATTTATCATTCAATGATAATTATAACAGGAAATCATTAGTTGAAAAAAAGCGTTTCAAATCGTAACCTTATTATTTAGAAGGAAAGTTGCTGATTTGTATTTGATTCTACAATAAAAAAAGAGAAAAAAAAAACAACAAAATGGAGTTGAAAATTATCGTATTATTGAACAGGAAGATAAGTGATTTGTCAGCTTTTAATTGAATAATTTCAAACCAATCATTTTCAATTTGTAAAACATTATTCTTTGATTACCTTAATCGGGAACCCATGACTGAATGTGGAAATTTGCAAACGTTATCAGATTTTTTTACACATAATATATTTCATGGTAACTTGCTAAAATATTTATACTAATTATTATGAAATGTCACATGCCATAGGAGAGTACTATATATATGCGAGGTTATTATAATTTTAATATTTTGATATCGTTACGTTCCAAAGTATCAATGACGATGTTATTGAGTTACTTTTCCCTGTAATTTATAGTGCAGTGATACTCCCCTAATGATGTAATTCGCTCATTTCGCTGGCATGCATAAGAACGATTCGACACTATTAAATACGAGACAGGACTCGATACTTTTATAAGCATCAACTTTATATCGATTTCCAATAAGTGAAGTAGTTAGTATTACAGATGGTTGTTTGTGAATTATTTCTATTTGGTACGCTTTAACTTAATTCTTTTAAAAAATATGATTTATTTTATTAAAAAAAAATATTTATATTTTTACCGTTACATAGATAATGGTGTAAAAGTTATTGATTTTACATTAATTGATCAATCTCAGAAAGGTCGAAGTTAAATTAATCGATTATAGCTAGAGTGTTTTAGTCGTATGAAGCATAGCAAGGGTTTTTTTAATAGATCTGACTAAAAAGAACACTTAGTATTTTGTTATAAGAAGGAAAAAGGAGTCGTAATGTGGAAAAAGTCCTATGTTTGTTTAAGGGGTTATATACAGTTAGAATTTTCAAAAAATCGATTTTTTTTAATGTACATTAATTCTTAATGTACATATGTTTAAGAATACACACAGAAAATTTCATATCGTTCCGGTGAATATTTTTGAAGTTACATGTAAATTTTAAAAGGCGTTTCAGAGCGGTTGGAAGCATAAGGCCGGAGCGGCAGCGCTTACCTGGAACGCTGTCCCTTGTGTGCACCTACCTAATTGTAAATGTACCTTTCTAATGTATTTAGATGGGTAAAGGATCAGTGTGTTATTGTCCTTTATAAACCGGAAAGGTAAGTTTTAATTTTGCTCTCCCCAAACTGAAAATATTTAAGAGTGGAACAGACAACTGTGGAAATCGCTGCATACATAGCTGCCGGCATATTTAATGAAGGAATGGCATCACTATTATATTATATGAAGGCAATAGGAATCACACTTGGACCCAATGCGCATTCATATGCTGAAAAAGAAGATGAGCAGCGCGTGACCATTTCCGATATCAGAGCGCGTGAGAGCACTCGAGATGGAAGAATGGCTCGCAGACAACATTAGCTCGAGTTATTAGAAGCTGCCGAAGCGACGGAGGGTTTATTATATGGTCCTGGAATAGACGACTCCATGTAAGTTGAAAAAAAAAATTTCATTCTATGTAAAGTGCTTTTCAAACTTTAAACGCGTTTTTCTCAAAATGGTGTTTTCAAAGTCGGTAACCAACATTACTCAAAAACGGCTAAACCGATTGATCTCAAATTTTGACACAAGTTTCTTAAATATATTTTTTAGTAATTGATCGAAGATTTTATCTTACCGATTAATATTTTTTTTTTATAAACAATTTAAGGCCGAAATTTTTGCCGAAAATCGTTTTTTTTTTTTTCTAGAAACCGCCATTTTGTCAAAAAAAATTATTTTGCTTATTCCTTCGATTAATTACTAGATTTAACATTACTTTAACGAAATCTGTTTGGTTTTTTAATTTCAGAGGATCCAGATCAGAGATAGAGTGGTCACCGCAAAACGTCTTTTTTGAGAGAAGCTCCCGGAGATCAGCTGTAACTCCTGTCCAAATAAATATTTTTACTAATACTAAGTCTAAAAATATTGTTAAAAGATACCATAATATATGTTCAAATATTTAGATCAATAAATTTAAAAGGTTTCTCAAAAAAATTCTGGAAAATTCGCTTTTTTTCGGCCTTCTAACTGTATATAACCCCTTAATATCATGATTCTCCTATATAAGGTTGCGTACCATTCTGTATGTTATCATCATCAGCCAGTCACAATCTACTCGCTGACAATACAGGCCTTCTTTAAAACGTGTTCCTTAGCCAATCTTTGGCTACATGGATCTAGTTTCTATTAGCTAATCCACCAGGGATTTGTGTGAGGCAGCTAATAAAAATAATTAATGATCTTCAAAAACCACAGATGTTTTCATTTTAAGAGATCGTCTCTTAAAATTAAAAAAATCAAATCTTCTATCAAGAGTTTATTTATCCTGCGTATGCATGTATCTCTATTTCAGTTTTAAGTTGTGCGAGATCCAGCTAATTCTTTATGTATGGAGGAGATGGTCTGAATGTAGTCTAATTTTTATTTATTATATCAATAGTTAGTTAAATTTATATGCATTTAACAATTATTGTTATTATTCACACCATATTGTTCTATTAAAAACATTTCAATCTTTTACTTTTTTCCCGTCTAAACTATACAGTTTGTTGTTGTAATTTTCTAAGCTCTCTTCGTGGTTACTTTCATAAGTTCTTTTATGAAAGTAACCACGGTACGCGTTTTTCCCTTTGACATTTTTTTTTTGTCGTGTCTGTGTCACTTTTATGACTCACATGACATTGATAGAATTAACTGACAGTAAACAATGTATGGAACATGTGACAAGAATATTTACCGTCTTACATACATTCAGTAATTAGTAGTAGTTATCTTCCAGTAGAATACTTTCTCCGTCTTCATCCATAGTTTATAATTTGAATCAATTTTAAGTACAAGAATCGATCGCTAAAAGACTAATATACTACTTTGATCATGTATCTAACAACTTAACGAACCAATACTGTGTTGAGAAAAAAATCATGTCACCTGTTTAAAAACGTCAATTCAGTTATGGTTGTATCAATATGGAAACGGAAAGGTAGTTATACCAACACCCATGACTCGTACACAGCGTTTTGGTCCAGAGTACCTGCGACCTACAGCGGTAATTAGGGTGTGGGTATAATCCTTTCCGCAAGAATGGCTGAGTGTGTGAAAAAATACAAGTATGTGAGACCAAGACTACTCTGGGTCAGAATGAAGGTTGGCCTGACTCGAGTCTTTATCCTCGATGTCTATGCGCCGCTAGATATCGGGTCGAGGTGATTGAGAGTCGTCAAGGAGAAGGAGAAGTTTTGATATGGTGTAAGAGAAGTGTTAGATAATTGCAAGGAAGACGAAAGAATAGTTATGCTCGGGGATTTTAATGGTTGAGTTGGTGTGAAGAGTGATGGATATGGAATGGTTCTTGTTACTTTCGGTTATAAGAGTAAATGAGAATAGAAAGAGTTTGCTTGATGTATGTTTGGAATGAAATCTCTGTGTCAAACCCCTGGTTTGCCCACAAGAAAATCAATATGTGTACCTGGGAGAGGGACGAGAGAAAGAGTATGATTGATTTTGTAATTGTTGATGAAAGGGTCGCGAGTGACCTAAGTCACCGTTCGTACATAACGAGCGTCAAATGTTGGGTGACCATAGTCACCGCTCGGACAGAGCGAGCGTCGGGCGTTGGGTGACTATAGTCACCGCTCGGGCCGAAAGGGTTAAAGGATGGAGACACTGACCACGGGAAACCAAGAGATTATTTTAATACCTTTTATTTAAAATTTTTTTATCAGAAATTTTATTTATTTCTATTTACATCATCCTTTTCTTCCATTCTGAGAACGAGATCGTAGTTTTGCTGGAATCTTAAGGTAGTGTGGTAGTCTGTAAATAGGAAAAAAATGATGTTTCTTATGTACATAGTTAAGTAAAGTTCAGATTTATATATGAAATCATCCTGTGGCTGTTCACTGCTGAACATAGGTCCTTCCTGAAGGCCTTGTCCTCTATATAGCCTCTTCTTTGGCTACACGTATCCAGTTTGTGCCAATAATTATTTTCTACTTCAGTGACTTTTGTTCTCCGATTTCTGCGTTCTCTATTATAACCACTGGATAAATTCCTAGTATAGCCATCTGTATAGCTTTCAAAATGACTGATTTTATGAGTAGATGGACTGTTTGGTACCGTGAGTACAGGCAGGATGCACTGATTAAACTCTCGTATAAGCTTATTCAGAGTTACAGAAAAGAAGAATTGGATTATTTGTGGGGTATATTTGCGTTTGTACTTTGGTCACCATGAATGTAATAACTTTAATTCATTCAATGTTTGGTTTAATTCAATAGTGATAAGTGACCTAATGAGGATCAAATTTATTGTTTTACAACCCTTACCATTAACTCATTATTTTCACTTTCATCACTTTACAACAGCGGTCCAAGTCCAGACCTCGACCTGATATGAACGTATCGATACTAGCTCGTCTCCCCTTATGTGGTGATGCCTCTTCCGTCGCATTTGTGAAGTAACGGAGATTAGGGGATATCACCTATAGGCCTCATATTTGCGAATCAACAACATGATTTGTAAATTAAAATATTTTTGTGTACAAATACGATTTGCAATATGTTTTATTTTTGTTTTTTAGCGTTGCGTCATTTTATGAATTACCAATCAATTCACCATATCCAAATCTGTTGTATTGAGAATTTACATATATTAGTTTTAAAAGCCGCTAGAAACCTCAATGAAATCATACCAGTAAAGGAGTTAATTAAACACAATAATTTTAATGCCCAAATATATAATATATATTTTGTTATCAAAACTTATGCCTACCTTGTAATACTGGTTACAGAAAAAGGAACTTATAAAAACTTCATTAAATGAAGACTTAAAAATACGAATACAATTCACCACTATTCTTCTATATTAAATTTACTAACTAAGATATATCAAGTGGGTACATTGTTAGTAAATTTTTATTGTGATTGTTATTAGTGAATGTTTTGAAAAATAAACGATATATATAATTAAACGAACGACCAAGATAATTAGACCAATGTGTTTAATGCATCATTTCGTTTGTATTACTATTGTTCGCAGTAGTCTTTTTTATTACTATAAATCTTTTATCTTTTAGTTTAGTTTTTTATTACTCTTTCTAGTTATCAAATTGGAAGTAGAGTGGAGTATACAAACAATATTTTTACACGCTTTAAGATTATCCTTAACATGGCAACTCAATAGATAATACTGACATGTCTTTATTAGTGTTTTATAAGTAATAAAAGCTTAAAGCAATCATCATAAATATGCTTTACGGTAGAAAATTATTGAATAAGTAATCTCACAATTATATTTTTTATCACGTTATATTCTACAGTATAATAAAATTGTATATCTTTAGGAATTAAAGAGTTCGGCTATTATATTTCGCCTTTGTTCTTATCTTTTCAATTTTTATTATTAATATTATTTATTATATGTAGATAAAAGTTAGTCCGGTTTGGTTTTTTGATGAAAGCGGTTGTTTTATATTGGGGCGCTCGAATTTTTCTTCGAAAGTAATTTCAAGTTCGAAAGGATATTTCAAGGGATATAATGTATAGTAGTTATAGAAGTTATTTTTATTAATTATAATTTTATTATTAATAACAGTAATAATGATACTTTTATTTTAAAAATGTTTACATATCTTACAGGACTCTAGATCCCACATTATGATTCCCTGTGTTGTGGAAAACAAGGTAAATAATTCTTTTATCCATCATGTTGTTATTAATCACATATTGTATTCCTAACAAAATGCAACATTTTAAATGTTTAGCATTTTATTGTATTCATAGTTTTAAATTGCCAATTGATTTCAGTGTGTTAAATTTAGTTCATAATTAATTATAAGTTCATTATTTCTTTATGTGAATTTACTTACTTGGTCCTGAGTGTATTAACTACACTTTGTTATCGTTATAATGTTGTGATATTTCATAAAAATTTAAGTAAATAATATATAATTTTACTCTATTCGCTTTATTACTGTATAATCGGGATTTGCAAAAAAAAAACACTAATTTAATAAAATAAAAAAGTGACAACAGTGAAATTTATTACCTATGTGTGTATGTATTTTATTGAATATGCATTTAGGTATGTATTTTATATAGCGTTTAAGTTAATTAATATGCTATAAATAATATTTGATTTATTTTATAATACATTTAAATAAATAAAAACATATTTTCTCTATTGCCCGAGTTGATTGAAATTTCGTTAAAGCAATAAGTCCACCCATTGTAAAAATTTATTTGTATGGTGTCATTTGTTATAAATAGAATAATGGCGTAAAAAATACGAGAATGGTGGGTTAAACTAAAATAGTAATGTGAAACGGTGAATAATTATAAAAGCAGGAAGTTGTACTAATTAATAAACATAAAGAAAATTAAGTTTGGTGTGAGAAACAAGAAGAAGAAGAATGCAATACTGTTAGATAATACTAAATAAATTATCAAACTAATTATATAAGATCGTGAAGTAAAGCGCACTAGGAAATTATATTTCGTCGACAATTTTAAATATATTATTTTTTTTTTATATTACTATACAAAAAAATGTAATAAATAAGAACCAATGTTAATTTAATTACTTAATTTTAAAATTATGCGTTAATACAAAGGATTGTTACAGAACAGAAGTAGAGATAATACTAGTTGAAAAACAACAAATAAAGAAGCACAGCCAATGATAAAGTTATACAAACAATCTTATAACTACTACATACTACACCTTTTTAGATGGGATGCAAAAATATAAAATAGCACACATATCCATCATATAAAAATTATTTACCCCTATATATTTTTTTGTTCGAATGTTTAATATAAAAAAAACCTATCAGTTCTTTTTGCTAATACTATGTTTGTATCTAAAATCACGTCGCGACTGTCATGATTTAATTTACTTATATAAAATAACACACTCGCATATTGACTCTCCAAAACTGCTCTATTAGATCTTATCCAAACAATATATCCCATTACAATCCCATGGTACGCATTTGTCGCCTATACACCTATACAAAAATATATCCATTGACAACAGTACAGAAACGATCAATATTTTCAATATCAAAATAGATCAATTAAAGCGATCACTCCGTGATATCTTTGGCAGACGATAGATCACAAAATTATTCTTCTTCTTCTTTTTTTATATTTCTTATTTTTTTTAAATTTAATTTTATCTGTTCAATTTTATAATATTTAATTATTACATAAGTAACCCTATTGTCAAAATGTAGCCATGCTGTGCGCAAATTTAACGAGTTGTAGTCCGGGCGTTGTTAAGTTTATATAATATCGTATTCTTCAAGACTGTAACTTGCTTTTGTGCCTAATAAATAAAATAAATCTAATTATATTTATTAATCAATCAATATCAGCCCACTGCTGGACATAGGCCTCACCCAAGGCGCGCCACCTAGCCCGATCTTCGGCTACACGCATCCAGTCTCTGCCAGCCGCCTTGCGCAGATCGTCGCTCCATCTAGCAGGAGGGCGTCCCACACTACGTTTGCCGAGTCGCGGTCTCCACTCCAGCACTCGTCTACTCCAACGATTGTCGGTTCTTCGACAAACGTGTCCAGCCCATTGCCACTTCAGTCTGCTAACTTGAAGAGCAATGTCGGTGACTCTGGTTCTCCGGCGAATTTCTTCATTTCGAATTCTGTCCACCAGAGAAATCCCGAGCATAGCTCTCTCCATAGCCCTCTGAGCGACTTTGAGCTTGGCGAGGAGACGGACTGTCAGTGTCCACGTCTCGGCACCGTAAGAGAGTACGGGCAGGACGCACTGGTTGAAGACTTTTGTCTTCAGACTTTGTGGTATGGGCGACGAGAAGACTTGACGGAATTTCCTGAACGCTGCCCAGCCCAGCTGTATCCTTCTGTCGGCTTCTTTCTCGAAGTTGTCTCCGTCTAATCGCACTATTTGGCCTAGGTAGACATATTCCTGGACAACTTCGAGAACTTCACCATCGATCGTGGTCGGTTCTGGCTCAATGTGTTGGTTTACCATTATTTTAGTTTTATCCAAATTCATAGCCAGACCGACCAGTCTGGAGGACTCATTTAGGCCGTTCAGCATTGCTTGTAGTTCTTGCAGCGATTCTGCCAAGATCACGATATCATCGGCAAAGCGCAAGTGTGAGATGTGCTCACCGTTTACGTTTATGCCACGTCCTTTCCAGTCCAATGTTTTGAAGACATCTTCCAGCGCATTAGTGAACAATTTCGGGGATATGACATACCCCTGTCTCACTCCACGATGCAACTGGATTTGCTTTGTCTGATTGTTCTGTACTCGAACGGACATCGTAGCGGCGTTTTGCAGACATCTCAACACCTCGATGTATCGATGATCTATCTGGCACCGCTGCAAGGCATCTATGACAGCCCAGGTCTCGATGGAGTCAAAGGCCTTCTCATAGTCCACAAATGCTATGCACAGGGGCTGATTATACTCATTAGTCTTCTGTATAATCTGCCGCACTGTGTGGATGTGGTCTATGGTGCCATATCCTCCCCGAAACCCAGCCTGTTCAGGAGGTTGAAAGTCGTCAAGCCTTCGCGCGAGTCGATTTGTGATGACCCTCGTAAACAACTTATGGACATGGCTCAGGAGCGAGATCGGCCTATAATTTTTAAGTAGCGTCTTATCCCCTTTCTTGTGGAATAAGACTACTATGCTCCTGTTCCATGCCTGTGGAGTTCTCCCGTTCTGCAAGACGGAGTTGAAAATTCTGCAGAGCTCTTTCAGCACGGGGCGACCCCCTGCCTTTAGAAGCTCTGCAGTAACTCCGTCCTCGCCTGGGGCTTTTCCATTTTTAAGTTGTCGGAGAGCCAGCTCTATCTCCTCAAGGCAGACATCTGGCAGCTCGTCGGTGTAGTGGCGGGTAAGTGTGGCTCTGGGATCATTGCGTGTGGGTTCAGGTTGTGGTGCGTGAGAGGCATACAGATTTCCATAAAAGTCTTCAATCTCAGCGAGAACCTCGGATTTGGACGTGAGCATTTTGCCATCTTGAGCTTTTAAATGTGTGAGATGGCTTCTCCCAAGCTTTTGCAGAAATACTTTAGGACCCTTGTGTCGCTCTATTGCGTTTTTAATAGTGTCCGCATTAGAGCGACGCAGGTCCCGCCGTACGCACTGTCTAATGCGCTTGGTGAGGGCCACCTGTTCCTCGTGTTTGGCTGCTTCACGTCGCATATCCATTAGCTGGAGGGTCTCGTCTGAGAATTTAGATTTCCGGCCTGCATGCCTTCTTCCACAAAACCTGTCCCCTTCCTCCCGTAAGATGTTTACCACACTTTTGAGGTCCTTGTCGATATCCACAGAGGGTTCCAGGGCATCGAATCGATTTTTGAGTTCCAGTTGGAAGCGTTGAGAGCTAGTTAGCTAGGAAGAGTAATTCTTGTTTGAAAGAAATATTTCGAGGGCGAGAAACGACTAAGAGCCGTTTCGCTACAATGAATGTGAGAGGAAGGATGGATGAAAAGATAGATGAGTGTGAGCAAGGAAGGTGTGCCGGGATCGTAGCGAATGGAGATCTGTGGTCTCTGCCTACCCCTACGGGAAACTCCTTATGCAAGCACACCGGTTAAGGGTAATGTTGAGTTGGTCTTTCTTTGTTTTCCCCCTACCGACCCTTCAATCCACATATACATAATATAAATTTCTTTTGCCAATCGTCTTTCATTCATCCTCTAAATGTGGTGTACAAATCAATTGTAATATTTTATATCGCTATGACATATGGAATGTATATTTTTTAAATGAAGCATACTTTTTAATACTGAGGAAATCGTTTTACTACATGTATGGTAAACTATATAAAGATATTATATATTATATTTGTATACAATTTTTAATTGTATTTTACTTCATATGGAAGTTAAGATATGGAGACAATTTTTACATGATGAATTATAAACAACCGTTACAATCGACAAGCATTATTCCCCCGTTTCTTTACCTTCCATAAGACCGTCCGCGCTCCTTCTTGTTTTAAGCAGACACTGGACAATTACGTGAAAGGCACAGCATACAAGAGAGAGTATTCCGAACCACCGGAATGTTACGGCCCCACCGTACGTTTCGTAGAGGCGACCTCCTACAAAACTGCCCAACGATGTGCCCACTCCTTCGAAAATCGCCCCAACCAGCCCCTGTAATTTTACCAATATTAGTTTTATACAAGTTTTAATATATACTAAGCCAGCGGTCGGCAAGTGGTGGACCGCGTGAGGTCGAACTTCGAACCGCCGCATGTTGTAAAATATACCTCCTATAATTTAAATAATATCTAAAGTGACCATCTTTCTCAAAAAGGAATTTTTAGAATAACAAATATCGATCGAGATTAATAGACCTTGATCTCCACAGAATATCGTCCACTCGAGCGGTTGTGAGTTCTCAGACAGACATGACCAGCCCATTGCCACTTCAGTTTGATTAATATAAGTGCTTTGTTTTACTTTAATAATATAATAATAATAATAAAACTTTATTTCAGGACTAGCCCATATATCGTTAGTAACAATCTTTCTTTACTTTACTCCTCTTGCGAATTTCTTCATTTTGAACAATATCCACCAGAGAAACCCCAAGTATAGTCCACTTCACAGAGCTATGAGCACATTTGAGCTTGTCTCAGTATCTACGTTTCAGCACCATAAAAGAGTATATTATAGTATAGTATAGATCAGATTGCCAAAGTGATCAAAAACTGATTTTGAGAGTCGACGAGGTCTAAAGTTCGACTCCTATTAATTAAAACAAATTCTTATTTGAAACTTTTGAGATACGTGAAAAAAAGAAACACCACGCACACGCATCTCATTGATTGAGAAGCAATAACTCTGTTGAAACTTTACTTATTATTTAATAAATATTAATCACAGATCGCAGATCTCCATCTGCTACGATCTTGGCATACTTTCCTTGCTTCCTCCACAATCATGTAAGCCCGCAAGGGTATTCTTAACCTGATATTTCCTAAAAACTTCGGCAATTTGGTCAAGGTATGTTTTTCTTGGTCTTCCCCTACTGAGACTTCCATCCACATCTAACTATTTAAAAAAACTTGTATTGCAAGAAAAAAATTACCTGAACGGTAGTTTCAGTTCCTGGCGGGGATACAACGTTGGCATAGGACGTCATTGTGGGATAGAACATTCCGAAGGTAACGCCCTGGAACATTTCAATTGGCAGGACCCACCAGGGATTGGTCAAGAATGAATACAGTATGAATCGAACGCCAAACGCAAACAGAACTATACTCATCATGTTTACATGCCCTAACTTCTTCAGTATATATCCTGAAATGAAGACACAACCTTTTGTAATATAAAAATATTATAGCTATAAACAAGAGGTGGTGGGTCACTTTCATGATAGAATATCGTTGTTGGATTCGAAGATGTTAATGCTGGTAGCCTATTGGCTTTAACAGTTTTATCGTATTCAGGGCCCGCGGGCTGAAAGCCCGCGGGCAAGTAAAATATAATTGGGAATCTGCGCAAATCGCAGACTCCATCGGCCTGACGCCGTGTCGGAGGTACACATATGTGTGTGTGCTGATTTTAAACTCGTCATGATTCTACGTTAAACATGTAGGGAAGGATTGAACTTTAGTAACTATAGTCCCTATTAGTCCCATAGACTCTAAAGTCTAGGGGGTGAGAACCGACCGGGTACGTGAGAGAATCTCGTGTAAGCGGCCGGTGTAGAAGTGTTCCCTACTCTACGTGCTCGGCTAGAGCCGGGGTGCGTGTGAGTGTTGGTGTCGTGAGTGGATCCGAACGACGCTGTTTCGTCGTCCGGATCGTGTAACACGTTACGCGGGCGTCGTCTTTTCGGGCGCGCGTTTAAATCGGGTGAATAATTTACCGATTGTACCACCAGTGGATTCGGATGGGATTCGGATCTCTCAAAATGTTTCTTAGAGAGTGTTTTAAAGTGTTGTTTGACGCTCGGCAAGTTAAGGTCGCAGTGGAGGTCGATATTGCGCTGGAACCACTGAGCACCGGTGGCTCGACGAATGAAGCGATTTTGTATCACTTGAAGTTTATTTATTTTTCTTTT
>JASFAT010001097.1:0-48089 GCA_031353405.1 Baronia brevicornis | reverse complement strand
TAAATGTAACGACATAATTATAAGTTTACACACACACATATATATAATATAAAGTAAATGAGATCTAAACATTTATTGTTTATTTTGATTTGAAAAGCATTTATTAAACCCGTTGTGTTCTACAGGTTGGTTATATTTGTAATGATAGACCACATCTGATATAAATAGATTATATATTATATTATATCTTATTAATAGAAATATTAGGTTGAGCTTTCATTATCAATGATCTATTCCCTCATCGGGATAAACATATGCATGGACTACAGCTACAGGTATTTACTTCAAATTTGGGTGCTCTACTAATCCGCCTTGGACAAGCGTAGTAGTTTCATGCCCAAACCTTCGGAAATGGAGAGGCCCTATACCAAGCAATGCGTTTCATATGGGCGGTAAAAATGAAAATATTTTAAAATATTTCTATGAAATAATTTGTACGCCTCAATTGATATTATTTCATTATTTTACACAAAAATATTTATGATAGTTTATTTTAAATAATTTCAAAAAAGGTAACTATAAAGCATACGTTTACGATTTTTAAATAGAGAAACGTGAGACGCGAACGAAAAACAGGACATGATGTATAGTCGATGTATTTGACAAATATAATAAAAAATGGTGGTACTCCAAGTAAAACGAATGTTTACATAAGTTATGATTAACAAATATTACTATAAGTGATATTTGAATTGTATTAATACCAATTCAAATTTGTTTAAATCGCGCCTATATTGAAATAGTTTACTATTAATATAATTATCACACAGATTTCAAATCATAAATTACAAAATGACTAACGTTTTACTAACTACTAAAGTTTAATTAAATTAATTATAATTCATAAATAAATCAGAATGCCCGAATTGTATAGGTATACAGTATAGGTATACAGTACATGCGGACAGTAACCAGTTATAATATATATGTACATATGTATGTAAAAATACTTACCGTAATCATGTCGAATGGCATTATGAAAGAACGCCTATAGTCTCACATGTTTCCGAATCTCTAGCACACTTGGTCAATAAATACATACAATGTTTACAACGCCCACGATGCTTGCGTGCTACGGTGTGTTTAAGATGAGTGTCAACTTCTCGTGCGATTTTAGTAACAGGATAATCTGCTCCCAGCGTGTGCGATTCGATCGCCAGGATAGCGTGGACTGGCAATGCAGAGCAACTCTTGCGCATTCAGTACCTACTCCAATTGTAAACCGCGTTATTTGTTAACTAGCCACGCGTTCGGAAACAATTGACGGTATTTGCTGGTAGCCTGCAGATAAGGTTTAAATGTCCGCTTTGCTGTGCGTGCATCGCACAAGGCATGAAAAGCGCATATTTGCATGCCTTTAACATAGCTTGTTAGAATAACCACTCTAACCATTAATATTGTATATTATATTTCACCTGTAGATACCGCATGAACGTAAAGTGGGTCACTAAAGCATTGCTGATAATAACATCGTTATATATTTATATAAATGCCCTTTAAGCAATACTGCTATTATAGTAATTTACATCTCACATACATTTTTTCTGATGTTCATATTAATATTGTTGGGTAAAACATAAGAATATTTTTTTTGAAACGGTTGAAGCTTCATTTTTGGGACCCCAAAGTCTTGGTTAGGCAAACCATTAAAACTTTTAAAAATAAATTGACAAGACGTCCGTTAATGCGTGACAAGAACAGTTAATAAAAAATAGCTGCGCGCGGAGAAAAGGAATAAGACGATGTCTAGAAAAGATTACACATTACCGGAACAATTTTGAATTTTGGAAATGCTAAAACTTTCGATCGTTTTACCTATATAAAGGGGTGACGGTGCGTCGAAGGGGGAGTTTTAATACGGAAGTTAGAAGTTTAATACGAGAGTTTTAAAATTTAACACGGAGGCAGATCTGAAAAAAATAGTAGAAGAGAAGAAGTGGAAGTAAATGAAGGGAACTGAAACTAGTGGCTGATTAATTTTTTCCGATCCTTGAACCCTCGTAATAATATCACTGTGAAAATCTTAAATTCTAATATTAAAAAAAAATACATGCAATTTTAGCATCTTATTCCTACATAAATATTATATATAACGCCCTAAAGTAGTCATTCGATTGCATTGAAACTATAGTTATTGTTCGTATCCTAGGGAAGCTTCATTTTGGTATGCATAAAATCAAACATAATTTGGTAAAAGTAAAACCATAATTTGGTAGTCTTATTGTCTCCGCATCACTTTATAGCTTAATGATTTGGTAAGGATATAGCCGTGGTATTAACACTATTTAAAAAAACTTTTAGAACCGGCAACACTTCCATAACATCTACAGTGTCGCGGATGTCTATGAGCAGAGTTGATTGCTTGCCGTCAGGCGATACGCTCCCTCATTTGCCCTCCTTATCTTATAAAAAGTAATTAAAAAATAAACATCTTAAAAAAGAGGTAAGCAGAAAAATGTACATAATTATAAGTAATTATAAATGTACATAATTTATAAGTAGCTTAACGTAGAAATCGTGTCACAAAAATATTATATTATTATATTAATAATGAGAGCTGATAATCTTGTTACGACGAATTATCGTTGTAATAAGATTATCAGTCCTCATTTTTCTGTTTCTTTTTCTTTGACGGCAGTTAGATATAACTATTATGGCAGTGTCAAATAAAATATAATAACATCAAATATTTTGAAATGTACTAGTTAACTTGTCACGTTACGTCTTCATAAAACAGTGGCCATTCTACCAATACTCTCTATAGACTTTTGCAATCAACTTAAAAGTCACGATACACGCATTTATTTCATATCACTCCACTTATATGTCTTAATCGAACTATATTGTACAGTACGCCATCACAATTAAAAAATATAACTTATAATAACAAAAGATTATGAAAATTAAATAAAAACACAACGTCACTGATGTAAGTTGGCGGGAAAAGTCCGGTCCTCAACTTTACAACACGATTCATTTATCAACGGTCCACTTATCAATCAATATCAACACTAATGTATGTATACAAGATCTTTCCCGCTTAATATTCGTTCAAAATAGAGTCAATGCAAATGAAGGTCAATTTTAATTGGTCGATTTTACAAGAAAAATTAGGGACCTTAAAAATGTTACGAGTAAATAATGAGCGTTCTAAATTTATGAAGACAGTATTTAAATTGCCGACCTCATTTCATTCATCCACAAAGGAGGTACTCATAGTCTGTATATTAAAATGATTTTGAGTTAGATTTATAGAACTGTTTGAATTTTATGTACTTTAATGATAAAAAATGTGACCCTAATATGTATTGAATGTATAATTTGTTGTAGAGCAGCGCTCGAGGTCAGGTGATCATTTCTCATTTTTTTAATTATGTTTTGCGGTTTTACTTTTAGATAAATTTACATATACAAAATACATAAACCCTCCAAGAAATCCATAATTTAGGATGTAGGCGATTGTATTCCTTCCCAGTGGTCATTCATCAGCAGCCTGCGGCAGTCCACTGCTGGACATAGGCCTCCCCCATGGAGCGCCACCTAGCCCGATCTTCGGCTACACGCATCCAGTTTCTGCCAGCCGCCCTGCGCAGATCGTCGCACCATCTAGCCGGGGGGCGTCCCACACTACGTTTACCGAGACGCGGTCTCCACTCCAGCACTCGTCTGCTCCAACGATCGTCGGATCTCCGACAGACGTGACCAGCCCATTGCCACTTAAGTTTGCTAATTCGAAAGGCTATGTCGGTGACTTTAGTTCTCTGGCGGATTTGTTCATTCCGAAACATATCTACCAGAGAAACTCCGAGCATAGCTCTCTCCATAGCTCTCTGAGCGACTCTGAGCTTATCAAGCAGACGGACTGTCAGCGTCCACGTTTCGGCGCCGTAGGAGAGTACGGGTAGGACACACTGGTCGAAGACTTTCGTCTTCAGGCTCTGAGGTATGGGCGACGAGAAGACCGGACGGAGTTTCCTAAATGCTGCCCAGCCTAACTGAATCCTTCTATCGGCTTCTTTCTCGAAGTTGTCTCCACCCAATTGCAAGACTTGCCCGAGGTAGATATACTCCTGGACAACTTCGAGAGTTTTACCACTGACGACGGTCGGTTGTGGATCCAGATGATCATTGACCATGACTTTAGTTTTATCAAAGTTCATGGTCAAACCGACTCGTCGAGAGGATTCATTTAGGTTGTTCAGCATCCCTTGCAGTTCCTCTAGCGATTCTGCCAAGATCACGATATCATCGGCAAAACGCAGGTGTGAGATGTACTTACCGTTTACGTTTATGCCTCGTCCTTTCCAGTCTAGCGTCTTGAAAACGTCTTCCAGTGCGTTAGTGAACAGTTTCGGGGATATGACATCCCCCTGTCTCACACCGCGATACAACTGGATTTGTTTTGTTTGACTGCCCTGTACTCGAACGGACATCGTGGCGGCATTGTAAAGACATCTCAATACCTCGATGTATCGATGATCTACCTGGCACCGCTGCAAGGCTTCCATGACAGCCCAGGTCTCAATGGAGTCAAAGGCCTTCTCATAATCCACAAATGCTAAGCACAGGGGCTGATTATACTCGTTTGTTTTCTGTATAATTTGCCGCACTGTGTGAATGTGGTCTATGGTGCCGAATCCTCCTCGAAACCCAGCCTGCTCTGGGGGTTGAAACTCGTCAAGTCTTCGTGCGAGTCGATTGGTGATGACCCTCGAAAACAACTTATAGACATGGCTCAGGAGCGAGATGGGCCTGTAGTTGCTAAGTAGCGTCCTATCCCCTTTTTTGTGGAATAAGACGACTATGCTCCTGTTCCATGCCCGAGGAGTTCTCCCATTCTGCACGACAGAATTGAATATTCTGCAGAGCTCTTTAAGCACGGGTCGACCTCCTGCTTTTAAGAGCTCCACAGTAATCCCGTCTTCGCCCGGGGCTTTTCCATTTTTAAGTTGTCCGAGGGCCAACTCCATCTCCTCAAGGGCAATATCTGGCAGCTCGTCGGTGTAGTGGCGGGAAAGCGTGGCTCTGGGATCATTGTAAACGGGTTCAGGTTGTGGTGCATGAGAAGCGTATAGTTTGCCGTAGAAGTCTTCGATCTCACCGAGAACCTCAGACTTCGACGTGAGTATTCTGCCATCCTGGGTTTTTAATTTTGTGAGGTGGCTTCTCCCAAGCTTTTGTGCAAATACTTTAGGGCCCTTGTGTCGCTCTATTGCTTCTTTAATGGCTTCAGCATTAGAGCGACGCATGTCCCGCCGCACGCATTTCCTGATAAGCTTGGTGAGTGCCACCTGTTCCCCATGTGTGGTCACTTCACGCCGCATGTCCATTAACTGTAGTGTCTCGTCTGAGAGCTTGGACTTTCGGCCCATACGCTTCCTTCCACAAAACCTGTTCCCTTCGTCCCTCAAGGTCTTCACCACGCTGTTGAGGTCCTCGTCAATGTCCAAAGTGGGTTCCAGTATGTCGAATCGATTTTTAAGTTCCAATTGGAAGCGTTGAGATCCCGCTACAGTTTCGAGCAGAGTCGGTCGGAGCGTGGACTTCACCAGACGACATCTTTCAATCTTGAAGTCGATATTCAGAGTGCCTCTCACGATTCGGTGATCACTGCCGGTATTGAACCTATTGATCACTGAGACATCTCTGAATACGTGTCTTTTGTCCGACATGATGAAGTCAATCTCATTTTTTGTCACAGTATCGGGGCTTCGCCACGTCCACTTCCTTTGGGGCTTCTTCTGGAAAAAGGAATTCATCAGATAGAGCCCCTCTTTCTCCAGGAAGTTGACCAGTATTTGCCCCCTGTGGTTCCCCTGTCCAAAACCATGTGGTCCCATAATCGATTCGATTCCTGTTTGCAGCCCTACTTTGGCATTGAAGTCCCCCATGACAACATTGAAGTGGGCCTTTGTGGTATTATGTAAAGCCTTGGCTATGTCTTCATACATAGCCTCTACTTCCACATCCGGGTCTGCTGACGTGGGCGCGTATGCCTGTACTACCTTTAGACTATATCTATTCGATAGCCGGAGTACAAGGTACGCAACCCTCGCCGACACACTGGATATTTCTTCAATGTTGTCAGTGAGGACTTTGTTGACGAGGAATCCCACGCCACCTTGGGAAAGACTATGTCCCTCTCGGTAGTAGAGCAGATGGCCAGATTGCAGGGCCAGCGTGTCCTCCCCCTGTCTACGGACTTCGCTTAGTCCAACAATGTGCCATCTTATCTTTTCCAGCTCTACCACGAGTTCGTGTACGTGCTCGTCGTGCCGCAGACTTCGTCCATTGTACGTCGCCAGGTCCAGTTTGTGTCGGTAGCCTAACCTCTCCCGGGGATTCTTCGCACCCCCCACCCCATCGTAACCATGACCGCTACCTTGGCCAGGAATAATGGGGCAACCGGGAACTGGGGGCCGTGGTTTTTTGGTGTGCTCCATGGGGTGTTTGCCCGTAGTCGCCACACTGGGCAGGTGGGTTGGCGACCGCGGAGCCAGACGCGTCGCACCGGTAACGCCGCTGCCCGTTACCGGGTCATGAATCGGGAATTGTGTTTTATAATAATTACAGTTATAGTAACAAATTTACAACCAAATCAAATTTTCGGTTTTACATAGGAATTTTTTGCAAACTACCCAGAGCAACTCGTTGCTTTACCTGGTCGGGTGGCATCCCATACTTCTTTTGCCAAAATGCAGTCCCCACTCCAACACTCGTCTACTCCAATGTTGTTACGATAAAAATTACTACTATTAATGTAGTAGCATTAACATTTCTGTTTTCGCTCTACTCGAAGAGCTACATCGGTGACTTTACTTCCCCATCGGAATTCTTTGTTTCGAATCATATCCACCAAAAAAATTCGAGCATAACCCATATTATATGCAATGTGTCACATATTTAATACAACAGGAATAAAAATTATCCTTTCCTTCTAAGTGGGCATTAACATGATTAGTTGAATTAGTCTAACTGGGCTTTTTTTTATTATCTACATCCATTCACAAGCAACTCTTAGTAATTTCTTAACTCGGCAAACAGAATGTAATATATTTGCAACACAAATAATCCATTTTTCTTTAATTTTTTTTTTAACCGATGTTTAAACCAAAAACGTTTAGGTCATTAGTCAAACATACTAACCTCGAGGCAAGACGTGTTATATTGAATAAGGGAACTAAATTGAAAATCGCCGAACAAAGCGGAAAGGATATTGGCACCCAAGGCAAGTCTTACAATGACCCTTTGTTTGGCCATCAAGGCAAGTAAGTAGTTATTCACATACAGCACTCAGAAACATAAAGGCTAATTTAAGGCGAAAATTACTTTGTGGACAGGAAAATGTTAAGGAAAGTCATTGTATAAGGTTTTTTGCGATGTATAAGTAGGTGTACGCAAGGTATAATAGGTCCAAAAAGTTCATCTTAATTTTATTGTATATGAGTTTAAGTATCAATCAAAGGTCCCTATTAATCAAAGGTAAATAGGGAATACACGCAAATTATAAAAAAGCTGAAAATTTGAAAACCCCATTCGTTTATATGTTCATAGATGTTAATGTGCGCATTCGATATGAACAGTGTCCTTCGCCGCGCGTCAATCAACAAGACAGATGTTCTGTCAGCGACGTGTTGCAGTCAAGTGCGCGACGATTATCAAATTACGCTCCCCGATGGCAGATGCTCTTTCGACTGTCATGGCCGCAGCTCTTTCCGACGGACGGCCTCAGGTGCATCCCGGATAATTTGACAAATAGTAGACGTAACCAAAGCTGTATTATCTGGAAAAATAAACCAATAAACTTTATTATAATTTGTGATTAAACATTATTTATGTTAATGTCACGAACGATCCTTATTTATTTTTATCATATTTAAATTTTATTTAATGATTTAGAAATAAAGAGAAGAAATAACAATTATAGATACTAATAACTGAAATTTGTAAGAAATGTACTTCACGTGTTCTTTTTTCTTACATACTTTTTTTACGTAAGATTTTTTTGGAACTCCCATTACCAACCTGCGGGTGTCCATTGCTAGGCATCTTTACATACATACCTTCTCCAACATAGTGCCTAATAGATTAAGCTTTGACTCTACATGTTCACGTCTCTCTCTACGTTAATAATCGCTCTATAAAGACCAGTGGCATTGCATGCTACTTTGTTTGCCCGAATACTGTTTTCACTGTAAGATACGCGTTTTAAAGGTAATCTGTAAAGGATATCTTACTGTCTCAAGGTATGGCGCTGAAATTGCCTTACGTCAGACTCCGGTGTTAGACCATCTACAGGCTACAACCATATGGAGACCGCGCTAAACGCTCAAAAGGGATTCCGGGATTTTTATTCAGAACAAACTTTGGGCGTTTCGGCACCTGGTTTGCAAAAATTAAAGACAATATAGATGATATGAATCCTTAGAAAATCGCTCCAGGCTATTTTTGTAACTATAACAATCAATCACAAACAGGCCAGCTCATCCGGACAAGTAATTCACCCTCACAGAATGTCAGAGTTAAGTGGTAGCTTTTTATGTATGTTACCGCGTTTTGTACGTAAAGATCCTTGGTGTCTTGCTTGCATGTTTGCCCGTTTCTTCCATAAAAATGTAAATACATAAATCACATAGAATAATGGATATAAATAAATAAATTAGAAATAAATTAATAATATTATTACAAAACAAAAATAAATAGAATCACGTATATTGTTATATATTAAAGACATTTTCTTTTTTCATTATAACAAATGAATCCTTTCCAAGGTTCACTCCTGTATAAAAAAATTAACCTAGGAAAGGATTAATTTGTTTTATTCATTTTTACTTACTTAAACATTTAGTGATCGGTTTTTCTTAGATGAAATTTGTTTTAGATGAGGATTTATAATCAGTATTAGTTTACGTAACTCCATTATATCGTGGTGTATTGTTTTTATTGCGATCATTTGTATCTGTAATGTCGATACCCTTAATTGTATTGCAAGCAATAGCCTGCTACAAATCTGTAAATCATTATCCAACTTAATTAGTTTCTTATGATTCTCTTCCAAAGATTCTCTCAAAAAATTTCTATCAAACATTTTATTGAAACTGTCACATTACTAAATTAAAAAATAACTATCACATTATATGTCTAGGAACTTGTGAGATTTTTGAAAGACCACTAGGTAGGTATATAAGCACAAAATAGAAACACACAAATAAATTCACTATACCACTTGTTACTACCAAGAATTTGGAACAAATGTATCACCTTTTTGATAAGATGTGCACTGATGGTCGATGAGTAAGCGTGTTATCACTATTATATATCAATTTCAAAATCTTCATACCTATTAAGTATCAAATAACTACATACGTATTATATCCATGTTAAGTTTGTGCAATGAGAGGAACATTTCTTAGATTTTTTTTCATATAATCCTTTCGAAATTTAGATAAGCAAATAGTTATATAGGTACTAAACTTAAAATAAAAAATTGATGTAAAATTTTTGTATACTCATTTATGACCTCTATTAATAAAAAATAAAAAATTACTAAAATATACATTAGTTTGGATTGCTGATGCGATAATTGCAGTCCCGCTTTTGAAATTAATGGTTGCGGGTTCGATCTCTTTTGGAAATATATATACCTACACAGGTATTTATTCCGAGTCTAATATCCCACTTTTCTGCCTTGAATAAGCGTAGTGGGTTAATGCTTTTTTCCTTCAGAAATGGCGAGACCCGTGCCCAGCACTGGGACACATGGAGCTGTAAAAAAAAGTACTAACTGATAGTTATGTGACCCTAAAAATAATTTCTATTTCCCTACCCTAAAAAGAATTTTAATCTTTGACCTCCACCAAATCTAAAGTGTAAATCCATGTGTAAAACTGAAGTACAACTTCCCTTTTTTTCTGTTTAGCGTTATATGCAGACGTATAAAGAGTACAAATTGAATTTGATACATGCGCTGATTATCAGTAAAATAGAAACGGATAATGCTTTATAATTTTAATATAGAGATGCGGGGAGGAACAAAATTGTACAATTACAATTGTTAACCAAAATATATATTGTTACACACCAAAAGGCTAGAAAATAACGATACTAAAGGATTTGTAAATTTGCAACAGTAATATTGGCTATACATACGCGTATTAAGCATTTGTGCAAGCCTCTTAACTATGGACAAAAATACCAGTTGTTATTTTCACGCCAGCTCAAACGTGGCATTTGTTGCAGATCCTGCACAAAACTAAATTGTCATCTATATAATCAATATCAATACAGCTATAATGTATACTTTTTTATTACTCAGATAGACTCCACAGCCTTTTCCATGGTATTTGCTATTATATTCGACTTGTACGACATTCAAAAGAAGAAATGACGTAGCCTTATTTTATATTGGTATCTACGGATATAAAATTATTTTACACATACAACAAGTGCATACGTAGCAAGTGAGCTCTGCCCACTTTAAACGTAGTTTTTCATGAATTAATATCAAGTAATATTTTATTTCCCAAAAAATTAACTAAAAAGAATATGTATTTCTCCCATAGTTCTATCATTTTTTGGACTTAAAAATTGATGTTTCATACGAAGGAGGAAAATATACATATCCAGCGGTGGTCAGCTGCAAACTGAGTATAATGCATCTACTTCTCATTCAAACACTAATATAGCTGAATCAAAAATTTATAATCGAGTTCTTGAAATTATATCTATTTTTATTATAAAAATTAGTTTTCATGTTTTATCATAACGTAATTCTTTACATAGTAGATGGTAGTTTATAATTTAAAAAAATAAAATTATTAAGTATAATTGTGTAGTTTCATTTTTCGTAAACAATTAAATTTAAAGACAATGTCCATATTTTTTGTAGAAAATTAAATATGATGACAGCCGCATTGAGGACAGAACATACAGATTTATTTGTGGCAGGACACTAAAAAAATTCCCATGTTTTTAAACAGTAGCCATTTTCGACTGTACAGAAGTTAGCCGCAGTTTACCTCGTAGTGCGATAAAATCAAATATTGTTCTAGTTCCAGATCTACCAATATTAAAATAAAAACAAAATTGACTAAACTGAGCTGTCATTTCTGTCTATCGAACGATTCATCATAAAGTTGGTTTTCTAAAAAAAATAGTTATAGTTGGGAAAAACAGCAAAAAAGATGTTTCGGGTTAATAACTTTGATAAATTATTGGGTAAGAAATCTTTGAATAATAAAAGAGTTCTTTATGTAGCTTTCTTTCCTATGTTATCAACATGATAATCATAACAATTAAATTTTCTTCTTATTCGATTACTTTCCTTTTTTTATATAAAATCGGTATTACATTTTGTATACTTTCCAAAATAATATATTCCAATTACCTTATAAATTGGATCTTGTATTATGTACGTCATTTAATAGATTTTTATGAAACTGTTATTGTTCTAGATAAAGCCACTAGTAATCTACGTCTGGAGCCTGATTGGCCAACAATTCTACAAATTTGCGATTTAATTAGGCAAAATGATTGCTCGTAAGTACATAGAATTATCTGACTATTAAATTATTCAATATTAATTGTTAAGACCACAGAGGTTGGATAATTTATGAAACATTTTATTTTAGCCCCAAATATGCAGTTGCTGCCGTCAAAAAGAAGCTTTATTCACAAAATCCTCATCAAGCTATGTTTGCTCTTCTGACGCTTGAAAGTATAGTTAAAAACTGTGGTGAGTATAAAATGTAAATTCTAAGATTTATTTAAATGGACAGACATTTTATCATCTTAAAATTTAGAGTATGGCAAAGAAGAGTGCTCAATTCATTCTGGAGAAATATAGTCTTTCAATTCTGGCTTACTGTAAAATTATTACACAATTGTAAACTTCACAAAAGTGCTTCCACCAACAAAAAGTCTAGATAAAAAAAAACACATAAAAGTAGTTGAAATAAGAATGGTTCAAATCAATAGTTCAATAATAGGTAAAACAAAGTGATAGCACTACCAAATCAATTAGACTATTTTAATTTAAACAAATTAACTTACGCTATAATTAATTGATGTTATTCTAATAATAATAATTATAATGTTACTTAGGATCAGGAGTACATGATGAAGTAGCTTCAAAAGTATTTTGTGAGATGCTTCGGGATCTGGTGAAATCTACTCAACATGAAAACCTTCGAAACAAAATATTGGAGTTGATACAAGCATGGGCTTTTGCATTCAGAAATTCTCCAAAATATAGAGCAGTACAAGTATGTCAATATAATTTGAGAAATCTATAAAAATAAATGGTAAAGACACCAAATTTTTCATAATATTGAAATTTCTTCATAAATATTTGCCGCATTTATGAGCTAGAGAGCTGAAATATATTTTTTATAGACTGGCGGTCAGAAATACAAATATCATTTATTTACTAACTTAATACACTCTTTTCAATCTGCTGCTCTCAAAAATTGTAATTAAATTTTTGAATAAAATTGATAGTGTTATATTTCTTTGATAAGTATTTGTCAGTGGCAGGAATGAGTAGTTTACTTGAAACAGTAAATAATTTCAGTAGAAGATGAACTTCCGAGTAATAGCTTTGTTACTACCCTTCATCTTGGTGTTCATTGAGATTTACAGACTCAACCTTCCTCCCCATCCCTTATGCCCCATCTTCTATTATTGTACACCTTTTTCAAAGACAAGTAATACATCTGCAGTGTCCATGATTTTTTTATGGAAGATATAGGCAAACAAGTAAGCCGATCACCTAGTGGTAAATAACCAACACTGTCCATAAACATCTGCAATACTAATGACAGATGTGTTGCCTATCTTATTGTAAAGTTATGAATGATAGAAGAGGAAGAATGAAGTAATGGGTGGGGCAGATGGAAATAAAGTAGAGATGAATTGGGCCAGTACATTCACCATAGCAATCACTCAAACCTAACATTTTTTAAAAAAATTAAGAATAATTATGATATAATTAAACTTACGAAAACATTGTTTAATAATATAATGGACAATTATGAATCTTTGAGTTATGGATAGACAAATTATTTTGTATTGATAATGCAACATGTGTACTACACCATCTTTTACACCTGAACTTAAAACTAAGCTCTAATAAAGACATACTCAATACTTTGTTGCTAAAGTTTAACAAATATGTTTACGTATTAGATAGATATTTATAGAGGCAATATAAAAAACCTCAGAACTCAGTAAATAAAAGAATTTTAGTGATATGTTTGAGGAAACAAAAAATCATTAAATTTTTGTACTTAATTAAATATATTCATTATCTCTTCCATTTTCTTAATTAATTTGTATCTTTTTATTTATTTTGTTTATAAATATTTAGAAATGTATCCTTTTTACGCTACAAGTTCTGTATTATGTATTTTTGTGCCTTACATCACTAGGGAAATTATATAATTTATTTAAAAAGGAGGATTTTTAAACCTATTGTTGAAATGATTGAATAAAATAATTAATATTTTTTTTTTCTTTCAATTAATGGATGGTTGCCTTGAATAGTCTGTAGCTATTGACTTTGTTTCTTAATCTAATTAACTCCATACCACAACTTTACATTTTGTTGACCTAACTAGTTATGTTCAGCCCTTTTTATTTAACTTGAAAACAGACATTACTTTTATAAAGAAAACAATCAGTTTAATATTCACATTTTCTTATAAATTTAATCAGTTACTTATTAATAAAAATAAAGTAGTAATGTGTTTATGTCTACAATACTGTATTGTGTCAAAGAACTTATAATTTAATTTATCATTCTTGTGTGTTAAATTTATTCATATTTCTAGTATATTTTTTAAAACAGAAAAGGTTATGATAAGGTAATTCGAAAATTTGAATATATGTTCAGAAATATTAATATGTGTATTATATGTTAAGAATTATTATGTTTTTTTTTGTGTCAACATTTAAGTAAAAAAAATATTTTTTTACAGTGCTAAAAGCTCCTAGCCCCCACACTAAGTCTTCCCATATTGGGAATATCATTAAAACACACCAGATAGTAGTATCATAGTAGGTCTTACGAATATTTGAAATTTGTTTATGACACGAACTTTCTACCTTTCAGTTTCGAAAGTGAACATATCACCACTGCATCGTGTGGCTTGTCAAAATAATTAAATCAATTATGTAAAAAAAAAATGCTATTTTGTCAGTTTTTATTCAACAGACATAATGCTAGTTAAGTTATTAATGTTATTTACACATATTTCTTATCAGTCAACATGATTCATATCTCACAAACAAAAAAGATACAGAAGCTATAAAAATGAAACAAAGAGTTCACTATGCTTCTACATTTTTGCTGTTAAGAATGTATTAAAAACAATAATATACACATAAAATTATACATTATTTTAATTTATCAGTGAAATTCAAAAGTTTAATCAGTGAAGTATGTTTCTGTAACTGAAATTTTACTTTGTGTTTAACAGGACACTGTAAACATTCTTAAGGCAGAAGGATATAAATTTCCGACTCTAAAAGAATCAGATGCGATGTTTTCTGCTGATACTGCACCCGAATGGGCAGATGGAGAAGTCTGTCACAGGTTTGTTTTTATTTATACTATACTAGTATGTTTTTTTATATAATGTTTTAATATTACTAGAATTCTAGTTAACCATTCTAACCAAACTAATAATAGTGTGCTAAAAATATGGTTTATTAGTAATAAAAATAATGTATTTAGTATTCCTAAAAATATGGTATTTAGTAGTTCAATGGAAGATATAGAATTTAGTAGTGGTAGAGCCACGCTTCAGACGAATACTTTGTCAAGAATGTCATAATTTATCATCTGTAGCATGAATGGGCCTAAAAAAAATGGGATAAAAATCCATAACCACATATTGTAACTGCAATCTTTAGCAATAGATTTATTTTTTCATTATGATCCCACTTAATTTTCTTCTTTGTAATAGTAAAAATTTAGTATATATATATATATATATATATATATATATATATATATATATATATATATATATATATATATATACATATACATATATATACACATATACATATATATACACAATTCATATTGCTATTTTTTGTTAAATTATTTGAACTTGAAATTTCGTAATAATTGTGCAGATGTCGTGTAGCATTTTCATTGATGGTTCGTCGCCATCACTGCAGAGCTTGTGGACAAGTGTTCTGTCAGCAGTGCAGTTCCAAAACGTCAACTTTACCCAAGTTTGGAATTGAAAAAGAGGTCAGTTTTCTTAAATCCCAGAATGATGTAATAAAGAAAAATATTGAATCATTTTACTGAACCTTCGTAACAGAGACTTGGTCAGTAAAATGATTGAAATAATGGTTAATGTGTTCAGTCCAAGGCAAAGTATGTCACATGTGATTAATATTCATATTTTTTCTATTTAAGATAATGATATGTTGTGCTTTACATTTAAAAGTGATTGCAATTTGAATAGACTGGTATTTATCAAGACATTGTTGATAAATTCAAATCTATTCAACAACAGCTTTAATCTAATATTAATGTTGATTACATATATTTTGATTTAGAAAAGCAGTACTTTTATGGTTTATAATATGACTACAAATTTAAGAAATTGTATATTTGGTTTTTTATAAAAAAAGACGACCGATTGGCTCAGTGGCGGGGTCCTCCGCCCGCGGAGTCAATGGTCACGGGTTCGATTCCCGCATCGGAATAAATATTTATATGGATTTATAAATGTTTATTCCGAGTCTGGTAACCCCCCCAATCCGCATTTCCTTTCCTGCCTCTTCCTTTCTTCTCTATCCTTTCCCTTCCTCTCCGCCAATCCACGGTCTGCCGTGCCAATGGATGCGTGGCTAGGGGCGAGCCTAGACGCAAGCGTGCCGATCGTCCCGGGGTCGGGCTCCCCCGAGGACTATGGTGCCTTACCTCAGCATGCAGGGCTCTGCTGGGACTGATCTCCATCCTCCGTTGCGGCTCGTGGGATTCACTAAGACAAATTTACTATACCTAATTTGTCGAAAATGACGGTGACGTGGTTCGTCACCCGTCACTTCCTGATTCTCACGAGGGCGAAAAGCGACCAATGACGAGCCGTTTCGCTGCAATGAATGGCAGCGGATGGAGCTCTGTGGTCTCTGCCAATCCCTGCGGGGGGATAGGCGTGAATATATATATATATAATATAAAAATATATTATTAATGTTTCAATGGTATATGAGTATTGGAAGATTTGTATGCAAAACTTAATCAAGTGTTTGCCATTTCATGATGGTTCTCTTAATTTGACTGGATTATGGACCTTCATACTGGACAGGTAGGTTGGTAACTAAAGCGCCAGGAATGTCAGTCACCTTAGTAACACTACTTACTCTCCATACTTTTGTGTATTTTACCCTTGAATTAATTAGGTTGGTTATATTGTTATAGTTTGAAAGTCTGAAATGTGCGTGTACCTCAACAGGATACATTGCATGTGGGTTACATTGACAGTTATGACAACAAAGAACTTCTTACATCCAATTTTAAATAATACAGATTGCTCGCTGGATAAACAAACCAGTGTTCATGGGTCTCCAATATGAGTACTCCCCACTGGTCCTGGTATTTTGTTTTTACCAATTATAACATACAGATCACTTACTATTAATATAAGTAAATTATAATTAGAAAAATTGTATTTGGACTACTAACACTAATCTATAAACAGTAAATAATTTTTTAGGTGAGAGTATGTGATGCCTGCTTTGACAAAGTTAGCCGACCACCAACTGCAACTTCAAAAGCTAAAGCAACCACTGTTAGCAGTGATGTTGCTCCAGCACAACCTCAAGTAAGTACACCTAACATTCATATAAAAAACATAGAGCACAAGATTTTAAAAGCAGCAAATAGGTCACCTGTTGATAAGTGATCACCGTCTTTCATTACCACTTTCATTACACTTGCAATACCAGAGGCATCTCAAATGCATTGCCAACTTTGACCACTCCAGGTGGTAAATCTGCCACTATCCATGGCAGAAGACCATCCAGGTGAAGTGGATGGAGATAAGGCTTTTATACCTACAATACCTTTTATTCTGTGAATCTAAATAAATAGAAATTACTCTGGTAGGGTCTGGTGACAGAATTGTTTTCAAATATAAACCAAAAAAACCTGCCTTTCGCTGAAGTCATAGTGATGACAGAATGCCCTTAATCTTGGGGACAATATTTTCTTTTAGTGTGGCGAGGGGCATCGGATTAGTTTTATAAACTGCTTTTGAGTTATCACACAAAAAAGTCCATAGGGTAAGATCCGGCAACCTAGGTGGTTGGCGCCAAAATGACTTATTAATTTTTTAGGAAAGAAGTCATGAAGAACCTACTTGGTCTCTATAGCAGGGTGCATCTTGAGGAAAACCTGTGCCTGCATGCTCATATTTTCTCATGCAGAATTGTCTCTCAATATTTCTTTTTATTTGTTAGATAATAATAACCAAACATTAACTGATTATTTGATCTATAATCTAATACTACTCTATAAATTGACAAGTGGATGAATGTATTTCCTTTATTAATAATTATATCTGTCAACTATAATCATACAATATTCCATTGTATGATTCTATATTGCTTTTTAGAAATAATTTATCCAAAGATGACTTATATTTGCTAAAACTAATTTCTTTACCTATTATTATATACATTATATTTTTTGTAGTAGTAGTTGTAAAAAATATAGATGTATTCAACTTTAAAGGCATAGAAAAAACATAACAAAGATAGAAACAACACTTCTTTTTTGGTCATTTTTGGCAATGAAATATTTTATATTATTTATTATAAGTTACAATATATGGACAGTCAAAAGTTTTACTTAGCTAAGATCCGCGACAAGTTGTCGCAGATATCAGCTAAGTAAAACTTTTGACTGTCCATATAGTGATGGATTTCCGCAAGGTGACGCCTGACTCCATTAATAAATATAAGTTACATGATATTTGTGCAATATATAAAAGGTTTTTTTCTTAAAATGATAGAAACATTGTATCATAGAAACTATTTTATAAATTTCTATGAACTGTGGTTTAAAGTTATTAAATTGTTTAAGCTTTAAACATATAGAGTTCGTCATCATTCTATCTTTTTTCATTTTTATTCTTAACCAGCTACAGTCATAGATAGGCTACACATATATTTATTCTGATGAGAAAATTGAACCTGCGATCATTAACCTTCTTAGTGGTAAATTAACCACAGCCATGTAGATCATCCCTATTGGGTACAATCTATGAACTACATAGACTAATAAAAAATGTAGGCCATGTAAATATTTGTTCTGATGTGGATGTTAGTGAAATTCACAAATCTCACAGCTATATATGACAGCCCACCCTTTACTTCATTGTGTGTCAAATATGTATGTATTTTTAAATCATTAATAAGCTACCTCTTTCCTTTTTTATAAAATTTTGCTTCTAATATATGGACTGTAAATAGAACATGTAAAATTTATATATAAAAAATACTATTTATGTTAATGACATGTAACATACTGAAGACTTCAGAAGAAATAAAAATCAATAAACAATATTATGCCATATAAATGCTATACATAATGTATTTAAAACTGCCTTTTCCTTTTTAATAGGTTTCCAAGTTAAACTATTGATTGGCAGTAATGGTGATGAAGTTTTTATTAAACCGTTAAATATTAGTTCCAATTTACCCTATAGAAACACTTAGAAATTAAAGAAAAAAGGTATAACATAAAAGATAAAAAGAACAAAATCTAAAAGAATCATGACTGTAATTTCTGTAAAAGTGCCACAGAATGTTATTTCAAAATTAAGGGAAACACTTGACACTCACTGATTACATAAAATAGTCTTACAGTTAGATAAATAAAGTACAAAAGGTTATAAGAAACTTAGAGGTTAGTAATCATTGTCCATCATACGATTCTCCCGGCATTTCACCCCCTGGAACCAACATAGCGATATTATTTCCGTTCAATAAGATTTGATCTAATTTTGTGATTTTTCTTCCTTCTGGTGTTGACTCATATTCTGTAACGTCATCTAATAACATGTTGACAAAATCATCGAAGCCTTGCAACGTTCCTACCATTTCTTTATCGTTCTTCATGATAATATGTATGCGAGATCCAATGCATTTATCAACCAATTCAAGAGGTAACAAAGTGTTGGGATTTGGGAGTGATTGAGTCATGTTGAATATTTAAAGTAATATAACTAGTGAATTAACGCCTTTTTTAAAATGTATTGGAATTAATTTTTATCACAGTGTAAATAAATTCTATTCTGTGTGGAAATTTGACAGTGTCAATATAATTTCACAAACAAAGTTGCCGTTATAAATTAATAAGTTGCCATTTACTACGTATTTTAATAGTTATATCAAAACACTGAATGCGACATTTACCTTTTAATTAATATTTTCTATAAAGTTTAATTATATAAACAAAAGAATCATTTTATATAAAATATTCAGACTTCCTATTTAATTATTTCTTAATTATACAGCGATGATTACATCTTTCTTAAATAGATCAAAATGTTATTTTTGTTTGTGTAACACATCTAAACTTTTTTATACAACCCACACGATATGTCCGACTGTTGGGTACAGGATTTCCCCATATATTGAGCAATGGACATAAAACCCACTACACTTGTACAAAGTGGATAGACCACAGATGTTAATCCATGTGCGACCTGTGACTATTGACTTCGAGCGATAACTTTACCACTCCACCAATTAGGTTGTCAAATTACTTATTTTACAGATTTAAAAATTAATGTAATTTTTTGATCTGCGTGCATCCATACTATATTAAACTATAGGTTTAGATCACAGTCTTGTACATATTAAATTATTTTCCCTTATATCGTAGTCTCCAATAATTATGGAGCCATTCATAAATGACGTCGTATGAGTTTTATAATTTTGGAGGTTTTTGTCACACGGAGGGAGTTAGCACTTTAAATTTATGCATGTTGCGTCTTTCTCTTGTCGCTCGATCTCACAATGTTAACCTCCTCTCTTTCCCTTAACACAACTTTCAACTTAAATTTTAAAATTTTTAACTTTTTTACTAATGTCATTTAATAATTTACGATGTTACTCCAATGAGAATTTAAATACAAATTATGATGTGTCCAATGCTATGAGGTTAAACCCTGGAATGAGCGTACACTATTTTTTCGTGTCACTATGACAAAATTTAGAGTAATAAATGTTAATGGGAAGCTTATCAGTTTTGTGTTTTCATTAACCTTAAATCTCTACACGGGTTTACCGCAAATTTCTCTTAATTGCAATGCATATGGCAACATCACTTCTAGTGCTACTAAAAATATTATCACGAATAAATATCTATCTATATGGCAACTCAGAATTCATAAACTCTTAACTTTTTCCATTCATTTCAAAATTTGTAGATCCTAACGGCGACAACTGACATAAAGGCATAAAAACAACATTAATTTTGGTTGTTTGAGAATCATTATAAATAATGGCTAAGAATTACGTAAATAACTTACGTGGTGATACTTTTTCGTCTTCGAATGGTACATTGTTCATAAAAAGTGAACCCAAGAATCCCGACGATGAAGAAGAATTTGGTAAACAATATCATTTAAATTTTAATTTTGAAAATGAATGTCCAGGAATGAAAAAGTCTATGTCTATGAGTGATTTAGCATCCCTTAATCATGTCCAGCCTTTTAATCCCAGTCTTCCAACTACTTCTACTTTGGATTTAAATAGTAAGCCATACGTGTATCCAAGATATCTTAGACCTACAGGAAGCAGTCAAGATTTATCTAAAGGAAAGTTTGTTTCTATGGCAGAGTCGATCTATCATTTTCAAAAAGATACCCCAGGGCGCTTCCGTTCAAGTCAGTCTCTAAAGGTAATGTCACAAGGAATCAATGAACGACCTGGACTTACAATTCCACAGTCACCAATGCTCAGATGCAAAACTAGATCGCGACCATTACGCATATTGTCTCATGAAGAAAGAATAGAAATGGAAATCGAAGAAATGAAAAATTACAAAATTAAAGCTCACCCTGTGCCCAAATCTGTTATAGAAGGATCAAAGAACTTGCCAGAGGTCACAAAGAAACCACTAACAAAACCTGAGCCCTTCAAATTGACTGAAGTACATAAAAAGGTAATTCAGACTCCAGTTGAGAAACAAATTTTCAAAGCTCGCCCAGCTCCAAAGCATATATTAGAGAAACCTCAAATACCTGTTAAGCATGCTGTGCAAATCACAAAACCAATTAGTCATGCTAGACGAAGTCGTTCAGTGGAACAATTTGATTATGAGAAGAAGCATTTTATAAGAAAAGAATGTCATAAGCAAAACAAATGCGACAACACTCAAAGACATGTACTTGTAAAACCAGAACCATTTTCTTTTGAGGCAAGAAATGAAGAAATGAGGAAACGTAAGGAAGAACGGATTAAGCGTCAAGTAGAAGAAGAAAGAAAATTAGCTTATCAGTTTAAAGCACAACCGTTACCACCTGCAGTAAAGAAGCAGATGTACTATGCTACATCTAAAGGAAGTGCTTCTAATGCTTCATCTGAAAACAAAGAAAATCATGTTAAATTTGAAGCTCGTCCTCCCCTTGTTTTACACAAAGAGCCTTTTAAACCCATTCTTCCACTGTCCCAAGTTGTTCAGCCAGCTCCATTTGATTTGACCACTGCAAAAAGGGCGCTTGAAAGAGAAAAGTTTGACAAGCTTCTTAAAGAAAAAGAACTAGAGAATCAATTGTTAAAACAGCAAAAGGAAAAAGAGCAACATGAAGCTGAGGAAAGAGCTCAAGCTGAATTAAGAGCTAAGCTGATACATCATGCCAAACCAGCTCCAGCAGTACAGCCATTTATTCCAGAGAAATCTTCTGAACCTCTCACTGTTCCGGAGACACCACAATTAGTTAGGAGATTGAAACAAAAATGAATACTTAGATACCTGTCATTATACAAAATACTACACTAAGAACAAAACTAGTTACAATAGATTTGACTATTTTAATGTTCTTAACATTTTTTATTGATATATATATTTAATATCATTAAAAATTCCAGTAAAATTGATGATAATTGGAATACAAAAAATAGCTGTGATTATGAACATTTTACCATGTATTATGTTTTTATGTCACATAGACAAAGCTAGAGTCAAAGTCATAATCAAATTGGAAGCTAATCATGTTTGGCTGCCATTAGCTGCAAATCTGTACATTTTAAAAAAATATGTTTTTAATTATTTAGGTTTTATAAATATGCTTATGCAACTTACAATAATTTACTATTTTAATAATGTTAATTTGGATATAGTTATCTTAATAAATTTATGTACCTTAATATAATTTTTCAAATAAAAACAATTATAACCTTAAAATAATACTATATTATTTTAATTTAAAGGAGAGTTACTTCTCTTTATAAAAGAGGCCACATTATTTCACCAGTGTACAATTGAATGCAACTGATAAATATGATTTATGAAGTTGATCAAGCCACTACAGTTAAATTTTGTATGGGTTATGCCTGTAATATAACAGGTTGAATTTTGATTTTCAGCGTAATTAAAGTAGTCAAAAGGATTTTATAAATGCAGTAGACTTCTATTTGAATTTATTGTTTTTACATCTTAGAGATGATATGAAATCTTAAAGACCAGTGAATGTACCCAATTATCAAAATTCAATGCCTTTGTCGAGGGCAGTATATGAAAGCTGTTGATGGACTTGATTTTTTTAACACGTATTACGCCGGCGTCAACGATTTAATCTACCTTCAAGTTTGATCATAACGAGATTAGTGTAAATCTGAAAGATTTCAAGTAAAAGAGTAACAAATCCAATAAATATCATTTAATATATAAAAATCTCGCGTCACAGTATTTCTTATAGAACTCCTCCGAAACGGCTTGACCGATTTTTATGATTTTTTTTTTGTATATTTGGTCGATCACACGATGAAGAGTGTCGGTACAAACTTGTGTCTGAAATCTAGACTTCATTAGACTCATTTTTGGATTGGGTTCAGCGCAACTTAGTCCAATTTAACCCCAAAAAGTGGGATCGAGCCTCGAGGATGAACCCTACTACTCGCACAGCAACTTACTGGGGCGACCGCCCCACGGTCCTACGTGCCGCGGTTTCTAGCAGCTTTAGGGCGTCCTTTAACGACTTCGCGTCGTCGAGATATGGCCGAACCTAGTCCTACGTTAGGTCCGTCGCTGGCCCTCCCCCCTCGCGAGATCTGGGCGGCGACAGGAGGATTTCGCGTCTCAAGCGGAAGTCCCTCAGATGGGCGAGCGTGGAGGGAACCGCCTAATTGCTCGCACGGAAATGTATGTATACAATTTGTAGTTAAATAAAATATTTTTACGACGGGCAGTAATTAAACAAACAAACCAGCATAGATACAACGTGTTATTATATGAATTTGCCGTTTTACCATTATTCGGTCAATCAGAACCATTACTCCGCCAGCAGTCTCACAATTTACTTGTAATTAAATTATAATCCGTGAAACTTTCGAATGACACAAAAGTTTATCTACATATTTTAAATTCATGAAATTTAATACAATTTTACATATATATTTTTCCATCTAAAAACTCCACGGGTATTTAATGTACTTTTTTTACACAGTAATGTGTTAATGTTTTATTTTTAATCAAAATGTATAATTTTGATTAAAAATAAAAGATATTATTTTTAATTGCCCAGCATGGTTACTAAGAGAAACAGAAGACGAAAACCAAAGCAAAGAAAAACAGAAGACGAAAATCGTGAATTCACCGTAAAGGGGGCAGAAAATTTGCGTTTATCCAAAAATTTAAATCTTATTTTTTTATATAGTATGATACCGAATTTTATTTAATTTAGTGTTAGTAAATCTAAGACTTATTTGACAAAGGCAGCTCGAGAGTGCTAGAGTGCTCGAGACTTTTAATCCAAATTATTTCAGTAATAATGTCTCCTACTAAGGCAAAGCTAAAGTTAATAAAAAATGGCTCTTTGAATAAATTTCAATTGTGTATTGTCTATATTTGGCTCTTTTGGATGAACTCTGCCCTAGGTGATAAGGATTACCCTCTCCAAAAATTTTTATTTATTTTTTGGACAATATATTTTTTTATGATTTGGAGTCAAAAAATACTTCTAACCCTAAATTTTAGAAATAATTTATTTGGCAAAACCAGGCTTGCTGGTTCATCTAGTATTATTATAAAAAGTAAAGTAAAACATCATTTAATTATAGATTAAGAAAACATGTTTATACAATTTATGTTTCAGCAACAAGAAAAATCCAAAGAAGAACTCCAAGAGGAAGAAGAATTGCAGCTAGCTCTAGCTTTGAGTCAGTCAGAAGCCGAGCAGAAGGAGAAGGAACGCAGGTCCCGCTCGCTTGTCGCACCTGACAACTCGTTACATCCAACTGGTAATTTTTATTCTAGTATATTTTTATGCAATGAGTTTTCAAAAGAGCAAACGTGCCCCCTGATGGAAAGATATCAATGTCGGTTATAAATATCTGGAACACCATAGCCTCAGCAGGATCGTCGAAGGCCTTAGATAAATATGTATGCCTAAATGTTCTATAGGTTCAGAAATTGAGACACTAGGATTGGATGAGCGTATAATATCCATGTGATCTTATAACTCTTGATGACATATTTTCGGTTTCTATAAGAGGAACCACTGCTATGTTTTTATTAGATATTCCATTATACATAACAATATACAAATTAAATTATTTGTTTGGTATGGTACGTCCAAAGAACTGCCTTTTCCTAAGCTCACATAGTTGAGATACATCATGGACAGTTTTACTTATTTTACATGAAGTAAAGTCTGTTTCAGTTAACATTGAAATGAAATGGAACTTTCACATGATGATGGAGTATTTTGTAAGGAATGATTAAGGTTATTATCATGAAAAAAAATTATAAAAAACTTCAACATGAAGTTTATTAAAAAAAAGTATTTAAAAATTATCTGAGACAATAATTATTATTAAATATACACTTGCCTCTCACACATGCACACTCTCACTCTGTGTGTAGTGTATATACACACACGACATATTATATATAGATATATAAAATGTGTTTGATTAACAGTGTATATATTTTTAATACAACCAAGGAATCTGTATATTTTATTAATATAAGTTAATTTAATTAAAGTGTAAATCCATAATTGGCTCCAGAAGTTTTCTAAATTTGTATAAGTGTTACCATATAATAGATATTATTTGAATTTAGTATCAAATAAATAAATAATAACTATGTTGTTGTTATGTCATGCTTAAGTATTTCGTAATGAAAATCGGGCAACACAACGCGTTTTCCTAACATTAAGAATTTATTTCAAGTATCCCCTACGCCGTCATCGGTGAGCGCGTCTCCTGAGCATAGCACCACAGCTAATTCGGAGCTTTCGCGATACCTCGACCGCAACTATTGGGAGCAGCGGTTATCGCGGGATACCGCGGCTGCCCCCACAGCACCTTCTTCACACGCAACCCATGAGAGCAATGAGGTAAAGCCATATTTCTACTTTAAATAAGAATGAAAAATTAATTATTTTTTTAAGAAAGAAGTAAGTAAACTAGAAACTTTGAAATCTGGTGGTAAGTAATCACCAGCAGGTTTCTCGTATAACTGTGTTCCGTCGGAGTGACACCGCTGAACGGGCCACCGTGCCGCCGTAGTAGTGACACTAAACGAAGCACTGCGCCGAAAGTGTGCATGTTTATATTTCACTTGTTTAAAAAAAATGCGAAGAAATCAGAGAATGAGAGTCGTCGACGTCACGCGGATGGCGTCTATAGGGGACGCTTGTACACACGGGTCATCACGCGGATGCGGTTTAAAGGCGCCGCTCGTACACCCAGTTAGTCTCGCGGATGTCGTCTATAGGGGGGGGGGGGGGGCGTCGTAGCGAAAAGGGTAATTAATATTTTCCAATGTATTTACAACCCAGAATAAAATTTTGTTGCAGCCAGAGTTTACAAAAGCACCGGCAAACAAGGCTCAAGAAGATGACGCCGAAGACAAAGAAATTGATGAATTTGTTGAATCCCTCAAATCGCAAGTTGAGATATTTGTGAACCGGATGAAAAGCAACTCTTCCAGGTATTTGTAATGTACATGAATTAGAGATTCAAAAACTTTGAGTAGGTAACTTGTTATTATTACTTCGATAGATATATAACTTGTTTATTCAAGTCACGATATAAACAATATTAAAAGTAACAATCAAAATAAAAATTAAGTAAAGTACTACACATATTATTAATGGAGTCAGGCGTTACTTTGCGGAAATCCATCACTATATGGACAGTCAAAAGTTTTACTTAGCTAAGATCCGCGACAAGCAAAACAATAACAGAAAATTAATAATGTGTGTTTTTCCGTTGAGTTAAGTGGATTTATTTGGAACTTAAACCAAAAACTTACCGAAAATCGGCCATCAACTCTCCACCCACCAACCACTATACACAACACCAAACACACATTATCACTTTTCCATCTTGTAAACGACACGTGTTTCGCCCCAACACAAGGCATCTTCAGGTATAGTAGACTCTACGGAAGACAACCGAAAAGATGGAAAAGTGATAATGTGTGTTTGGTGTTGTGTATAGTGGTTGGTGGGTGGAGAGTTGATGGCCAATTTTCGGTAAGTTTTTGGTTTAAGTTCCAAATAAATCCACTTAACTCAACGGAAAAACACACATTATTAATTTTCTGTTATTGTTTTGCTTGTCGCGGATCTTAGCTAAGTAAAACTTTTGACTGCCCATATACTACACATATTTTTGGAATAACTTAAAATTAACATTAATGTGTCAAATAATATACCTTGGCTCAGCTTTAATGCTGCAGTTACTACAGCGCTGGTCATTCTGCCAACGCCACTTAGCGTGTGCGTTACACAAAAAATGCAAAATAAATCTAGGTATTTCTAAAGAAATGACGTATTTTTCTTATTAGTTAGGTAAAGATACTAGTAATAAAGCAATATGAGAATATGAGCAATTTTTTAAAAATATGGTGCACTGATATATAAATATTTAACGAATATATAATATTATGATAAATATTAGATTAATAATGTATAATATTTAACAAAAGAAAATAAAATATAATGATAAAAGAGAATCAGAGAAAGGTTAGTCAAGGTTGGTTTAACATCACTACAATGAAACTACGAAGTAGTTAAACGAAAACTAGTCCAGTAAAATGTTCTTATGATGTGAACGAAAAGTGTGTATCGAAGTTAGGAGACGAGTTGGGGGTGGAATATCGTTCCAAAACTTCGAAGCCCGATAGCTAAAACTACCCCGAAACGCTGCAGACCAGTGTTTGGAAATTGCGAGAGATTTGGAAAAACCGAACGGGGCGACTAAGATGTATTTTTAAACCAAGACAGTTTCGAGTATTTAGGTTTTCTAGTTTTAACAATACTGAAAAAAGACAAGCTAGGTACAATTTTCGCCTGTCCTCCATGTTTAACATTCCCAATTGGTTGCGATAAAGCGTCACGTAAGGGGAATCTTAAATCAATAGCGTGCACATTCATTTTGGACATGTATTTCGTGACAAACTCCATTGCTTTTGTGAATTATAAAATATAATGCATGATGAGGAGTAAATATTTAAAATATATCGTGTCTTCTTACATCCTATATTCATATCCATATGTGTTTTTCAAAATGTTATTTAAAACCGTTTTTTCTCAGAGCATATATCCCACTGTTGAACACGATTCTTCACTTTTTCTGGTGGAATGAATATAAATCCATCACGTTTGGCCAAGACATCTGTCTCCTGTCTATTTAGATGGGACACTCACGCTTACAATAAATACCTGAAGGCCATAAAAGTTAATGGTAGTCTCGCCACAATGGTCTTTATTGGCCCTGGATCCAATAAGTGCGGACCTCGATTGGATTTTTTTTGCGGTGCCCTTTGTATAAAAAATCTCAAAATCAAATGTCAAATGGATCATAAGATTCTACATATATTAAAAAATAAAAATCTAAGCCATTGTCGCTCTGGATCTCTCTCAAGAAGCTACTAGTATTGTTGAGTGAGCAACGCTCACTGGAATTGTTAAATATATTCGGAGAGCAATAAATAAGTTTGGAAATACCGTTGCTCTGTCATTTTCAGAAAAACTTTAAAACATTTTTAATGGATGTTCAGAAAAATAGTTTTTGTTAATTTTGGTGGTGATACGGGGTTCATTCAAGTGCGGGGCCCGATTGAGCCCAATCGCTCCAATCGCCTTAATTCTGGTCCTGTTATTTAGGTTGTTCCATACCATTTGTTTTAATAAATAATTCTTTTCAGAGGGCGATCTATAGCTAACGACACCTCCGTTCAAACTTTATTCATGAACATCACTGCAATGCACTCCCGTCTACTCCGCTACATACAGCAGCAAGACGACAAGCGAGTCTATTTGGAGAGCTTACAAGTAAGTTTTTCCACAAAAGACACCATAACTACTTTTAAGAAGATAACACTAGCAATTTTTTCGATATTCCTAAAAATGTGACTTGTTAAGTATTTCAACTTACTTATTTAGGATTTTGCTTGGGAAATGTGGTTCACTGCAATAGTTCAATCAAATCGAATCCAACGACAAACAAGCAGACTTAGAATAAATACATCTTCGCAATACAAATTTTCATCTTGCCGCGATAAACGAACCCATCTGTCTTGGCTTAAAAAGCAACCTTTTCGCTTCTGCGCCATTTGAACCGTCCAATTATTTAAAGATTAATGTATGCTTTATAGCCCATATATGTTATATTATTAGCTGGTCCTATGGGGATTCCTTATTTATGAAAGACTGGACATACTCATAACCAATTAAAATTACGTTTGTTAAAGGCGGATTAGTGGAACATGCAAAGTCTGTACCTATGTGCCATACATATGTATATTTCGGCATCGACAGCGGGTCGAATTAGAATGAATCGCTCCTGACCGAATATGGGCTTTTATAAACAAAATCCAGAAGGCAAACAAATACATTGAACAATCTAAAAATAGATTTGCTGAAGCATAGCAAAAATATATTTTTTTAACAATTACATGAAATTTCTGCAAAACAATTCTTAAAATATAGTTAAATATTCAAGTTAAATATATTAATTTAAGATAATTCTAAATAATTAATTATTTTATATAAACCAAGTATCCTTACATAATTTGCCAACAGATGACACCAAAATACATATAAAATTAGTTTCGTCTGTTCCATAAAATAAATAATGATATTAATTTTAATACACCGACATATATTTATCCCAATGTGCGAATTGAACTCGCAACCATTAACACGTTCAGTGCCACCGAGATTGCGAGATTATTTAATATATATGGTAGTGTTGGTGCCTTGCTTGGCGTATCAACGAGAAAGAAAACGTCGTGAACATCGTGTTAACTACGAAAGCGATGTAGTGTAGTACGTGTTAACTTCGCAAATGAGCTTATTACGTTGTCCAATGTATTTATTTTTAATAATTTACAGGATAAAGTAACGCAAATAAGAGACAGCCGCGCAGCTCTAGATACCCTGCGCGCTGAGCACTCCGCGAGACTTGCTGCGGCCGCCGAGGCGGCAGAGCGACAGAGACAGATGCAAATGGCAGCCAAACTGCAGGCCATGAGGAAAAAGAAACACGAATACTTACAATATCAGCGGCAGCTGGCTTTACAAAGAGTGCAGGTAACTCATTTATCGGTAAAATTGTGGAATCACGGCTTCACCTCAAAAGTACTCCAAATTTTTTCCTATCACTTTTTACCACTAGTGTGTCGTATCTCAAGTAAAATTAAAGATTTTTACGACCAGTTCTCATAAATAGTCCAATGTTTCATGTCAGTAATAGAAAGAAATGAAGGCACGAAATTATCGTAAGCACAAACATTTTGACTATGGCTGCTTATGTCTATAAAACTAAAATTTTAGGGTTTTTTTCCTATAAAATGCAACCTTTTTATGTAAGCATAGAATAGATAATTCTGCTGTTTTAAGTACAGATTTAGATTCTATTAGGAAAAAAAAATAGTGCAAATACTGCCAATGGCATGTTTAGTATACTAATGAACATTAAGCTATCAAACCGTATGATTTATAAAGGTTTTATTGTATCTAATAAGGATTTTACTTACAGGAGCAGGAAAGGGAAATGCAAATGAGACAAGAGCAGCAGAAACATCAATATATGATGTCTTCTAATAACTATTTCTTACCTGGAGTCTCAATGCATCACTTTCAACCTGGTTATCAAAACCAGCCAATGTACCCCTCAGCTCAATTTCACCCGCAAATGATGCCTCAAGCTACTACTGACGGATCTGTTACTTTACCGGGCCAACCACAAATGTCACAAGCTAATATGCCTGTGGGAGTGAATCCAATGAATGCTGTTACACAATCAATGACTCCATTTACAAATACCTTCGCTATGTCGACTTCAGGCATGACAATGACCCAAGCTCCAAATGCACAACCGACAATGAATCAACAAATTCGACCTATGCTTGTCCAGCAACTACCCATACAACAACAAATGATGATGCAACAAATGCATCAAATGCGTATGCCAATGCAAACTGGCGTACATCAAATGATTCCACCAAATATTGCAAATGGACTTACCGCGCAAACCACTCAACAAAATACCCCATCATCCCAACAATTACCAAAACAAAATTTGCCAAATCAAACTCAGCAAAACAATCTATCAATGCCTCCCATATCTCTTGGTCAACAAAATATGTCTCAATCTATTAATCCAAACAATCCAATGTTAATGCAAATGCATAATATAAGAATGATACAAGGTAATCAACCAACTAACAATCCACAAATGCCAGGATATCCTCTGAACATGCAAAATCAATCAAACAATCAACAAGCTAATTCACAGATGCCTAATATTTCCCAAGCATCTCAGATGCAAATTGCTATGCCCGGGCAAATAACACAGGGTCAGCCATTACCTGGACAAAATCAAAGTATACCTATAACAAATCATATCCCTACTCAGAACCAAAATATTCTTCCTCAAGGATCACAGGCTACTAATAATCAAGGTCAACAAATGCAACAACAATCTAGACCAGGTCAATATACACAAGGACAACCAATGCAACCCGGGCAACAAATGTTGATTCAAGGTCAGCAAATGTTCCCCCAAGGACAAAACATTCCACAACAACATCAACAAAACATGAACCAAGGGCAAATGCCTCACTCTCACTTGCCTCAAATGCAACAGACACAAATGATTCATGCTCAACAAATGTCTGCTCAGGGACCACAAATACCCCAACCAGGAAAACAAATGCCACAAGGACAAATACCTCCTCAAGGGCAACAAATGCTTCCTCAGGGACAACAAATGCCTCCGCAGCGGCAACAAATGCCCCCCCATGGGCAACAAATACCTCCTCAGGGGCAACAAATACCTCCCCAGGCGCAACAAATGCCTCCTCAGGGGCAACAAATGTCTCCTCAGGGGCAACAAATGTCTCCTCAGGGGCAACAAGTGCCTCCACAGGGTCAAATGCCTGCTCCAGGAAATATACAGCATCAAGGTCAGCAGATGATTCCTCAAGCTCATCAAATGCCCCAACAAATGACGCAAAATGTGCAAGCGTCCATGAAAATGCCACAACTTGTAAATGGTCCTCCAAGTCAGCAACCTGGTAATCCACACCAACATACACAACAAGCACAAACTACAGGCAAAGCAGAGCATAATAACAATACTGCAGAACTAATAAGTTTTGACTGAAACAAAATTTTGTCAAGTTAATGTAGGATAATATATGCTATAGAAACATCTATTTATTTTAATTGACTGAGATTATTGGTGACTAAAAAAAAATGTAAAAAAGTATATGCAATAAATTTATTAAGCACTAATGTGATAAGTTCTGAAGTCTTTGTACCAAATTATTAACAAAGTTCTATATTTTATTCCAAGCTTATAGTTTCAATGATAATAAATATATGACATTAGAATTGTATCCAGTTAAAATTTTAAAATTTTTATTATCACACTTATGTTATAGGTATAATTCCACACTATATGGCAGCATGGTTAGATGTTAGAGAATGCCTTGTAATGTATGTAAATGTAAAAATATGTCATTTGTAGTTTGTTTAGATCATATAAAATATATAGAAATTCTAATATTTTTGTTTTTATGTGCAAGCAATTGTTTTTTAATTTTTACATCATAAGTTATATTTTATGATATCAATAAAGTCTAAACGATGTGAATGCATTTCATTTAGTAGTTTCATAACATACACTATTATAATATTATACATATAATATTTTGTACAAATGAAAATACTATTTTAAAACAATTCTGTGTAATAACTTATGCGCGCGACTAATTTCGCTCTAATTAACATATTACCAATGACTACATAATATTACAGGAAAGTAACCTATGCTAAAAATGCAAGAGTAAGCTATTTGCTGTCTCAACAACATATTAATTAATAAAATTTACTGAATAAATTGTGGTGGTATATTATACAGTATAGTAGTTAAGAGATAAATTGAAAAATTGCTATATATTTTACATCTTCACATAACTTACTTCGCTAACCTATTATGAAGAAATTCTTTGAACTGTACACAGGTCATGCTTGATTTTTTGCGGCAAAAAAAATAGGACGGATTGATGACCATGGAGACTTTAAAGTATGTGTATTAAATTACGATTAAACATAGTCTTGCTGCATCTACAGGTAAGGTTTCTACTCAATACCGGCCTGCAGGGGTGAACAAAACACTTAAAAATTTCTATGGAAATTAAAGGCTCCTGACGGTTAGAGGCACAATTTTGTCTCTACGTGGCAATACTTATAATTAAATAAAATAAAAATTATTGAAAATATCTAATTATTTCTGTATATTACTGTATAATTATGTGATCATTGGATGTAGGATTTTGAGAGTTGATGGACCGATGAAATTTCTTGAGATTCAACCGTATTGTATATAGGAGTACTGGGACTCAGGGACTCACAGAACTTAGTCCGGCCCATTTTTTGATTATTACGGAATAACCTTTTAATCTTTGCTTCAATGTGTCGGAATTTGATAAAATTTACATTTGTCATGGATAGTATACTTGTCCTGCTTCTGTTGTATTATTTATAGTTCTGTGTCATATTAGTGAACTACAGTCTTCATCCCACCAGGTGATGGAGAGATATGTATTTTTTCTAGTTTTAATTTTGTCACAGTTAATTTTTAAATTTGCAGAAGAAATGACAATTATTACATTATAATCGTCTTTAAAATATGTTATTTTGACAAAGTTATGGTTAGGACTTTTACCGCCAGCATACATTAGTGTTGTTGTGTTTTTATTTCATCTTCATAATCTTATATTATTATCAGTTATATTGTTAAATTGTGGTGGCGTATTACAATATAGTTCGATTAAAGCTTGTAAGTGAAGTGATATGAAATAATTGCGTGTGTCGTAACTTTTTAAGTTGACTGAAAGAGTCCAAAGGGTTTTGGTAGAATAACCACTATTTTGTCAAGACGTAACGTGATAAGCTGACTAGTTACATTTCAAGAGATTGGATATTACTGTATTTTATTTGAAACTGGCATAATAGTTGTAACTTATTACCATCAAAGAAAATAAAAGAAAAGTTACGGTTAATGACGTTGACAACTGACAGTGAAAGAACGAAGTTTGTGATGTCGACTTACCTAATGAATTATGAGGAAATCTATAAAAATAAAAATATAAATATCTGTTAATTAGCCGCAGCTAAAGGTTAAACGATATTTATAAATTTCGTGGCTGATGTGTATGCAGAAATATGAATTTAATGTTTCTTGTTATTATAATGCAAAGTGAATAATTGCAATATTTTTTTAAAAAAATTTATAATACTATATAACAAATGCAAAATGAAATTTGTATACGTAATTGGTTCCAGTATTTTTCAAATACTCTCTGTAATTTCACTTATGATTTATTTTTTGGGAATTTTAAATATACATTTCAGTGATAAAAATGATTACTGTGTTATGACCTATATGTTTGAATATCCACAGTTTGTTGTAAGTACTCGCACATATAGCTCGTGAATATTAAATGAGTTTTTTTACGATCTCTTTAAAAAAATTTTTTTTACAAATTTTAGCGTATTTCAATATCAGAAAACAAGCTTTATCCACAATATGGCCTCTATGCATATAGTGAAGGCAGATATACTGAGAAAGCAAGAAAAATGTGGTAAGTTTAAAAGATATTGGAAGACACTATCAAATACTTTTTTAAATAATAAAAACTTTGATTCACATATCCCATTATAATTAGCATGGATGAGATTGTAAAAGCCCTAAATGGAATGAAATTAGGTAAGGCTGCTGGGTATGATAGGATTTCTGTCGAAATGTTGAGGTCAGGTGATGAGGTAATAGTCAGTCAGCTGTACTACCTTTTCAATTTATGCTGGAGTACTGGCAAAGTACCGGACGATTGGTGCAAAGCCGTTATAGTACCAATGTATAAGGGAAAAGGGTCGCAGCAAGATTGTAAAAATTACCGGGGCATCAGCCTACTAAGTGTCGTCGGAAAACTGTATGCAAAAGTGTTGATTGAACATGTGATGAAAGAGACGGAAAGCAGGATATGGAATGTGCAAGCAGGGTTTAGAAAGGGGATGGGATCTACGGATCAGGTCTTTTCCTTAAGGTGCATAACTGAGAAGTTTTTGGCAAAAAACCAGAAGGTATTCTGCACCTTCATAGACTTGGAAAAGGCCTACGATAGAGTGATAAGGAATGAACTGTGGTCGGCACTATCCACGTTTGGGGTGGGTAGGAAGATGATTCATGCGCTGAAGTCTATCTACGAGAAGTCCAGTGCGTGTATCAGAACAAACGGGGCTTACACAGACTGGTTTGATATCTATAAAGGTGTTAGACAGGGATGTGTAGCGTCACCGTGGCTTTTCAACCTTTTCATGAATAGTTGCCTGACAGACCTGAAAGAGAGTCAGTGTGGCTTAAGAATGAATGGAGTACTCATCAAATCCCTCTTATATGCTGACGATCAGGTACTGCTAGCTTCGTTGGAAAAAGAGTTGCAGGAGATGATGAACATAATGCATGGAGCGTTAGAAAGGAAAGGAATGAAGAAGAATGTTAGCAAGACGAAAGTGATGGTTTTTGAAAGGGAGGACACTTTGACGCAGAGTGAGGTGCTGATTGCAGGAGAAAAAGTTGAGCAAGTGAATGAGTTTATATATTTGGGGTTACTGTTTACAAGAGATGGAAAATGTGAAGGAGACATTGAGAGACGAGTAAAAGTTGGTAATCAGGTTAACGGAGCCCTGCACTCCTTTATGAAAAGTCAGAATGTGGCAAAAACGGCCTGACTAGTGGTTCATCAGGGGGTGCTTGTTCCGATGCTTATATACGGTAGTGAAAGTTGGGTTTGGCAGAAGAAGCATGAAAGCAGACTGAATGCGGTGGAAATGAGAACATTAAGAAGTATGTGTGGTGTAACCTTGAATGATAGAATAAGAAATGAAGATATAAGAGAGTGATGTGGAGTAAAAGAAGGTGTTGTTACAAAAGTAGAAAAAGGGATGCTTAGATAGTTTGGACATATAGAAAGGATGGATGAAAGACGACTGGCAAAAGAAATTTACCTTGCGAATGTGGATGGAAGGGCCGGAAGAGGAAGACCACGAAAAACGTACCTTGACCAGATTGCTGAACTTTTTAAGAAAGGCCAGGTCAAGAGTACCCTCAACCGGCGGGCTTGCATGAGGAGAATAATGAGTGTGGAGGAAGCAAGGGAAGTATGCCGAGATCTTAGTAGATGGAGATCTGTGGTCTCTGCCTACCCTTACGGGAGACAGGCGTGACGATATGTATGTATGTATCCCATTATAAACTAATAGGTCTAAAATATTTTAGAAATATTAACTGTAGTTAAATATTGTTTAATAAATAATAATTATATTTTGCATTATAACTAATGTAATAAATAATTTACAGAATATTGTTTTCATATTGTCTTTATTTGTTGGTATGTTAAAATTTTACATTACTTTATAAATTTCAGGTTTGATGGTATACCTGTGCTCTATCTGCCTGGAAATTCAGGAAGTCATATGCAAGCAAGATCACTGGCATCTGTTGCTCTTAGGAAAGCTTTAGATAGGGGCTATGAACACCATTTTGATTTTTTTACAAGTAAGAGAATTAATTTATGTCTGCTGACTTTTTAGGTTTGAAACGAAAATAACTGTAATATTGAAATTGATCTATAACAATCTGTTTTTATATGGACAGTCAAAAGTTTTACTTAGCTAAGATCCGCGACTAATAATCTGTTTTTATTTTATTTAAATTATTGTTAATTTTTTGTTACAGTTAGTTATAATGAAGAGTTATCAGGATTATATGGTGGTGTACTTCAGAGCCAAACAGAGTTTGCAGCAATATGCATAGCAAGGATTTTAAATTTATACAAAAGTAACAAATATACTAAGTCAGTTCCTACATCAGTTATACTCATTGGTCACTCTATGGTAAGTATTAGAACTCATATATATTTGCTGATATTCTGTGAAAGATGCATACTTCACTGGTCAATTCTAACCCTAAATATATATATATATATATATACATATATATTATACATATATACACACACACATATATATATCTCTAGTACTGGAATTTCTACTTGTGAACAATATGCTTACAAATATTTATTATGTGATGATATGAATGATGATCCAACATTACAAATAATTGACATGTGGGGTTATTCATTCAAGTAATTATTGATACATTAAAGATATACATTTGTTTGCTAAGGCACAGATGGAGCACAGGAATTTTATAAGTCTTGTATTTTTTGAATTTAAGGGTGGTTTAATTGCAAAACGCCTACTTGCTTATCAACCTACAAGAGATACAGCCAATATAGCAATTACCCTGGCTGCACCATTGGAAGCACCTGTAATTAACTTTGACATAGCAATGAACAATTACTATATGCTCATGAATGTAGAATGGAATTTTTTTGTTAAGAGCAATGAGGAAATTATGAAGAAGAAACTGTTACTGAGTTTTGGCAGTGGACCTAGAGATGTTCTTATGCCTGCTGGCTTAACATCCTCTAATGATAGCTATATCAATGCTTTGGTAAGATTGAATATTAAATTATAATAATAGATTTTGTGCATTAGAGCATACTTCTATGTTACAATATAGTTTCTGCATAGTTTGCAATTTTGATGTATTTATACATTTAATAAAATTTTCCCTCTTAGCCCGATTTTTGGCTATATGAGTCCAATTTCTGCCAGTGACCCTATGCAATCCATGGCTCTATCCAGCCGGAGAAGGGTGTCCCACACTATGTATGCTGAGATGAGGTCTCCACTCCAGCAGTCAATCGGCCCACTCAATCGGACAAATGTGTCCAGCCTATTACTATTTTCCAATGCATGTTTCTCTCAAAATGTTTGCAATCGACTTGTGTTTTATAAAATTAAGTGGAACATATAATACACTGAGCTTAATAAACAATGTTAATTATACAAGATTTCATTTTAGTAGATTATTTATTTCGTATGAATTTTTTTAGACTACAGCAATACCAGGTGTGTGGTTATCGCCAAATCACGTAAGCATGGTGTGGTGCAAGCAGCTAGTGATGGCCATTAACCGATACCTTTTCGATATTGTCCATGTACAAAATGAACAAATATCTGAAAGTAGGATGGTGTTAATGATGAAGGCTCGGCGATATTTTCAGGTAATAAAGATATATTTCTATGACCCACCTAAAATCTTGAGAAGTTTTAGTTGTTTAATATTATAATAGCATGTATTATAATTTTAAACAACTAAAACTTCTCAAGATTTTAGGTATTTTAGTAATCTGGTTAAATACTCATTACCATACTTGCGATAGAAAACTGGTTTCATATATTTTTATTAAGATTATTTCACTTTTAAATCACTAGTTCATTGTGAATGCATTACTATCGTGAAAACTAATATTCGTGTTTGCTTGATTTTTCACGGCACTACTCCGTTATTCCCAATTCCGATTCAGACATTGCAAAAGCTCTCTGATTGTAGGTCATATAATTTCAATTAGTAATTAGGTCTCGCTTTGGCCAGCCCTGGTCGAAGCCACAATAACGCTCGTATTTCGCAAACTCCTCTAAATGTGACGTATCGTTCTATATTAACGAATTGTAATATATTTTTTACTTTTATCGTGATATCTGATCAATCAAATCAGACAGATGTATTTTATATCCATTGCTTTTTATTTTGTACATCAGGTATTTGTTTATATATTGCAGGAGCTATTAATAATAAATATTTAATTATTATTATAGAGCAATCGCTCAATGACTCTGAGCCCGGAAATAACGCGTTCTGAAGTGTCTATGCAAGTGGATGCCTTCTGGTACGAAGATAATCGACGAATTTATCAGATATCTCGTCCTGATATTGACAAGTATGTAACTATTAATAATTTTAATTTCCTAGTATGATTAATGAGACATGATTCATAGTATGACAAAACTCTTAATGATAATGAAAGTGAGGTGTATGAACAGGAAGGTTCATATACTTGTTAAACATTTAAGTAGCTACAGAAATGACGATCTGAATGGCGTGGGGAAAATGATCTGTTATTAGAATTAGATTCTCACGTTCGATTCTGCATCTGAATAAAACAGGCCATATATCTGTATGGCCATTTTTTGTTCAGTCAAGGTATTCAATTATCTTCGGTGGTATCATTGTAAGGCCTTTTATTTATTGCTTTTTTAAAAAAAAGTTTAAAACAAGTCATCAAGCATGCTATAATGCAACAGCGTAATTGTATGAATTGCTGCAAACAATCATTTCTTAAATTTTTTCGTATAATATGGAGGAAGAAATGTGTGGCACTTTGTTCCAGTTAGTTTGGTAATTAGTATTGTATAAAATGTATAGGGTGGATGAATTAGCTCACACATTCATGATTGCGTTGGAATTATAAGTGTACTTTGGCATTTCTCCAGTCCATTTGCATTTTATATGATGTTTTGCGTCATCATTTCACCTTCAGCCTTAATTTCACTATACTCATAAAAATGTCTATTTTCTAATGGATTTCCGTTTTATGTGGATTTACGTGTTAAAAAAATTATAAAAAAAATTTCTAGTTATTTAAGCCAATTACATACTAAAAATATTAATACTTTTGACTGTACACATAGTGATGGATTTCCGCAAAGTAACGCCTGACTCCATTAATAATATTAATGCTATCCATAGAAAAGCCAGTGACTGTAAGATGTTCGTTTTTTGCAAAGGAGTTTATTAGCCGTCTCCACAAATTCGCTTGCTCACTAAATTGGATTTTTTTCCATTGCTTTCGTGTAATGGGAAATTGTGAAAACTAAATGTATTTATTCTTCAGAATAGTTCACATTTTGGTTAAATGTTTGCCTATGTGATGAAATTTTCATAAAACCTCATTATGTTTCATTGTTGTTTTAGCATTATTATTACAAGGTCGTTGCAATTACCGCTTCTGTTCTGTACTGTTGACTTCGTGTACATAAAAATACATTTAGTTTTAAGATTATAATTTTATATTTTCAGAACGACGTATTTGATGATAAGGCTCGTGAGTTTTCCCCAGAATCGATTCGTCGCAGTAGAATCCGTCAATGTGGATGATAAGGATTGGATATTTGGATGCAACGCAAAGTTTATCCACAACACTTACAGATATTGGTAAGAATAAGAAAGTGTGTATTTTTATGGCATAGGAAGGCAAACGAGAATGAGATGGAAAGCAATTAACGCTGCTCATAGACATCTGCAACACCATCACAGAGACATTGCCGGTCTTTAAGATATGAGTAGGCTTGTTTTATAAATATAGTAGTGTATGAATATTATAGATCCTTATCGCTTGAGTCGTGTGAAATAATAGTTCCTAGCATGGAGTAGGGTCATCCAGATTCGAAATAAATATAGAAACAAAGAAAGAACTTTATTTAATAATCCACAAAACACTGCAGAAACAGTCAACAAAGAATATACATATAAAACAAAAAAATAAGGTTAAGATTGGCTACTACGCATACGAATATTGTCACGCCTGTTTCCCGTAGGGGCAGGCAGACACCACAGATCTCTATTCGCTACGATCCCGGCACACCTTTCTTGCTTCTTCCACACTCATCCATCCTTTCTCTCACATTCATCGTAGCGAAAAGGCTCTCCGTTAGTCGTTTCTCGCCCTCGTGAGAACCAGGACGTGACAGGTGACGAACCATGTTGTCGTCATTTTTTAACAAATTAGGTTTATTAATATTGGTCATAGTGAATCCCACTAGCCGCAATGGGAGGATGGAGGTCAGTCCCAGCAGAGCTCCGCATGCTGAGGTAAGGCACTATAGTACCCGGGGGTGCCCGATCCCGGGACGGTCGGTACGGTTGCGACTAAGCTTGCTTGGCTACTATACTATGTATTAAAGAAAAGAAATTAAAGACAAAATTACAACAAACAACTAAAAAAATATATTAATCATAAAAATAGTAGGCCTGCAGTCAATTATGCTGCCTATACTGCAGTATGAATTATGAAAAGGTCCACCCTCAGCAAAAAGCCATGGTACGCCACAATGCTGATTTTCACTGTAGCCTTATTGTTTCCAAGCTGCCATTGTATGTTATGTGTATTATAAATATGTAATCTCACTTTATAATTTATATATTATGTTTTTTTATATATATTCACGCCTATACCCCGCAGGGGTTGGCAGAGACAACAGAGTTCCATTCGCTACCATTCATCGCAGCGAAACGGTTTTCCATTGGTCGCTTTTCGCCCTCGTGAGAATCAGGACGTGACGGGTGGCGAACCACGTCGCCGTCATTATGTAAATATCTATGATCTGTGTCCATATTTATCTCGATGCATGAATAGAATTGAGACCCCAGACCATTGATTGAGAAAGCGGTAGTATTGTTACTGAACCAATTAGGTCGTTTCGTAGGTTTGATAAATTGTATTACTTTTTTGCGTGTTAACAATTTTAAGTTTTCAGCAAACAAGCAACGTCACTCAGTGAACTAAGTCGATGGACCGCGGCGGCAAACGACTTCGGCCGTAGGAAACTCGCAACCGTTCATCTCCACAGCTTGATGGATCAGCACCCCGATTGGACCCACGTGGTCGTTAAAGTGTCACCAACGAGAAAACCGGTGAGTTTTCGTTCAGTGGGTTGTCAGTAATAGGGATTTTGATAATTGTCGGCAACGTTTAAAACAAATCATTAAGTAGCTTGAAATGTTTCCTGTTCATGTCGTCTTGTCAAACTTCTTGTGGAGAAAGCCAACGCCTAGTTGGTGCGACGGTTTGCGCAGGGCGCTTGGTGAAGATTGGATGTGTGTATCCAAAGATCGGGCTAATTGTGGTCTGCTGTAAGCTGATGATGATGGTGAAAATAATAGTACTTTATAAATGCTTAGAGAGAATATCCAAAAACAATATATTGAGATAACTGATAATATGTGGTCTTTGTAGAGGTAGACAGAGGTAGTCTTTGTAGAGTAGACATAGACGATCTTGGCATATTTTCCTTGCCTCGTATACACTCATTACTCTCTTCATGCAAGCCCGCCGGTTAAGGTTACTTTTGACCTGGCCTTTCCTAAAAGCTTTGGCAATTTGGCTAAGGTATATTTTCCTTAATCCTCCCCTACCGACCCTTCCATACACATCCGTAATGTAAATTTCTCTTGCCAGTCGTCTTTCATTCGTTCTCTCTTTTAGCCCAAACCATCTAAGTATCCTTTTCTCAATTTTGAATAATGAAGCTTGGTGTTAAAGGGAAAATTGTTAAAAAGTCTTGTAGCTGAAAACGCGAATCAGTTGATATGGAAATATTACGGTAGGCCAAGAATTGTTTAATCTTTTTAGACGAATATAACATATTTCAGAACTATCCAAATCTCAAAACTTTTATTTCAAATAAATTGAGAACGGTATTATTCATACATACATATCGTCACGCCTGTCTCTCTGTAGGGTTAGGCAGAGACCGAAGTTCTCACACACCTTCTTTACTTCCTTCACACTCATCCATCCTTCCTCTCACATTCATTGTAGCGAAACGGCTCCGTTCGATCGGTCGGCACGCTTGCGACTAAGCTAAGAAAAGATGGATTTAGACAAGATGATAGGGATGATACTACCGCAACGGAAGACGAGGAGTGATACGGGATTGTTCACAATTTTCAAAATGTAATGTTTTATAACTCTAGTAATCATTATAAAATTTGCTTTTGATTTTCAGATAACTCTAAATGTTGATATAAACGACCATGCTTCGAGAGTGATACATGTGAACCTACCTTCGATGTTTTACTTCGGAAAACATATTGTAAAAGAAGAGACCGATTCGAATAGTTTATACTACGAGTTAATTCTGGACGACTTGAATGTGTTACATCAAGCATATTTACTGTATGTTGAACCTACAGCTAGTTGTCAGGCGGGACAATACCATGTATCCGCCGAGTTACACGTCCCATGGGCCAAAAACAATGAGTACTACCACTATTTTACGTAAGTAGTATTTATTGTAACTTTAAGAATTTTATTAAAAATATTTAAAAAGAGTTGAGAATTATAATGTGTATGGACGCAAAAAAGCGAAAACGCTGTAAACGACACATATATCAAAACCGTTTTATTGCATATTCGGGTCAAAAAAAATACCGAGCCGAATGGTTTGACTCTCACAGCTCTATGACCAATAGAATTTTTGAGTGATTAGATACAATTTTTTCAAAAATCTCTTTGGATCTGGTGGTGAAAATTCATTTTGCGGTTTACTACGTTTTCGCTTTTTTTATTCGATTTTGTCTTGTTATAAGTTGTTTAAACCTCATTAGTTATGGAAGAACTATAAGCGACTACTTTATGATACATACTGTCTGTGTGTGTAAATGAGCCTCAATTATTATAATTATTGGCAATGCAGGCTACGCTTTATAGGTTGTTATTTGTAAAGGTTTTTTGGACTTCTTTATTTCAAAATAAATTTTTAGCCGCTGGATGTGTACTGGAATGGAATTTCGCATCGCACATGACTGACTGTCATACAAATATAGATTCTTATCTATCTCCCTATGAGAATTAACTGTCAGTCATCCTTTTTTACAGCTTCCCTTACCTAAGTTATAATAGAAAAAAGCAAAATTTCATGATTTCACTGATGTAAGCAGTGTGTTGTTTGTTAGTCAGTTTTAGAGTTGTATTAAGTATATATTTTTTTATAATTAAAGATTTTTATACCTTTTTTTTATTTCAGTCACTTAAAACGATCGCCAATGAAGTTACGCATTTACAAAAGTAACCCTAACGTAACTATGGGATTGGACCCCGTCGAGAAGGTCAAGATTACTTTATTGTTGGACCCCAAATGCACCTTCACTATTAGGTACCTAGATAGTTATAAACATTACACATATGTATAGCTTGCATTAGAACTTACCCTTTATTCTTTAGAAGATCTTAAGAGTAAGCCTATAAATTAAATGAAATTTTTTTAGATTTTAACTCCTCATGTATTTAATCCAAATCCACCATTTCGTTTTCGGAAACGGGACTATTTGGCGTCCCGGATTTTTGTTCGGGGTCAATAGGACAGGTGGGTGAAAAAAGGGACAGTCCTGTTCAAAACGGGACGTATGGTCACTTTAGACATAGTAGACAACCGTTAGGTTAAAAGACAGACTTAACTAATCTTCTTTCTTCAGTAAAACACACACATTGTTATTTTTTCTACTTTTGATTGCCTGTCGCGAATCTTAGCCAAGTAAAAATCATGACTGTCCATGTATAACTTTGTAGTCTTGCAGACACTTAAATATTATTTCTGTTTACTTTATAGCATATCAGCGTCATGGTACCATAAATTGGCACAAATAGCTCGGAATTACACTCCGGTTTTAGTGCCCTATGTGGCATCAATAGTTCTCCTAGCTGCCAGAGCGAGCTTCATGAATCTGAAAAAACATGGAATGTGCCTGTCCATACACGGAGCGTTGATGAGTGAAGGGGTCAAACCATATTATGCACTTGTATTTGGCAGATTAGGTGTAATGTTTTTAACGTAAGTAGTTTTTTCTGATGATTATTTAAACGATCGATTTTTATGTTATTACGATTATGTAAAAATCGAGTGAATATAATGAATCTCATCTCATCAATTTAATCGATATGATTTTAAGGGCCCAAAAAATTTAAGAAAACAAGGAAACATTTTTATTGCCTTAGGTTTCTTCTAGAGCAGGGATAAGTGGTCAATATCGCCCTTTGGGGTCGAAATCGGTTTCCCAGGGGTTGACATAAACGAAAACTGATTTGAGGAGGTCGATGAGGTCTGAAAATTGACGCCTATTAATTAATAGATAAGGGGGTCGATGATCAAAAAAGTTTGGCAATCTTTGTTCTAGGGTGTTCCTGGAGTCATAACCCTTCCAAAAACTAAATGTTTTTAAGAGTATAATTTTTTTACTACGGATGTGTGCCTCCGTAATTGGCGTATACCAAATTCAAGACAAGAGACTGGATAGCCCTATTCTGTGCCATGAGCACTCAACTGAATTATAATTATGCTTTTACAGTCTATATAAATATATCCCAATGTTATGGGTACAATGGGTTCTCGCGATATCTGGGGGAATGGACGTTAGCCCACCACGATTGTTTAAAGCGGATTGCCAAGACACCCTCAGAGTAAATATCTGTAGGCTACATGTATATTTACTACCACAGATCTCCATCTACTGTTTCCCCAAGGGGTAGACAGAGACCACAAATCTCCATCTGCTACGTTCTCGGTATACTTTCCTTGTTTCCTCTACACTCATAAGGCTACTTGTGCAAGCCCGCCGGTTATGAGTACTCTAGACCTGGCCCTTCCTAAAAAATTCGACAATTTGGTCAAGGTATGTTTTCCTTGGTCTCCCCTACCGACCCACCATCCACACCCGCAACGTAAATTTCTTTTACTAGTCGTCTATCATTAAGTAAAATGTATTTTTTCAGGTCGGTGCCTTTCCTGGCATTTTTATTCGAGAACGCAAGCTGGAACAATTTAGAGCTTCAGTACTTTATCCGCTCATTATTGGTGCTGCCCATGTATATGGTAGCCTTGGGGATATTGAATGTGGCCGCAGCCATCATACTGGCTATAATGGTGTTCTGGTCCCAATTGGCGCATAGATTGCTATTCAGGTATGTATTTATGAACAGATGTTCTGTTTCTCGTATCAAAACACAAGTTTAACAAAGATAAAGTTTATGTTAAAAGAAATAACGTTTTTGCTACAATTTTTTATACCAAAATCACGTGTGAGTGTGTCTTTGTGATTGTGTATATATATATATATATATATATATATATATATATATATATATATATATATATAGCTGCAAGAACTACAAGCAATGCTGAACGGCCTAAATGAGTCCTCCAGACTGGTCGGTCTGGCTATGAATTTGGATAAAACTAAAATAATGGTAAACCAACATATTGAGCCAGAACCGACCACGATCGATGGTGAAGTTCTCGAAGTTGTCCAGGAATATGTCTACCTAGGCCAAATAGTGCGATTAGACGGAGAAAACTTCGAGAAAGAAGCCGACAGAAGGATACAGCTAGGCTGGGCAGCGTTCAGGAAATTCCGTCAAGTCTTCTCGTCGCCCATACCACAAAGTCTGAAGACAAAAGTCTTCAACCAGTGCGTCCTGCCCGTACTCTCTTACGGTGCCGAGACATGGACACTGACAATCCGTCTCCTCGCCAAGCTCATAGTCGCTCAGAGGGCTATGGAGAGAGCTATGCTCGGGGTTTCTCTGGTGGACAGAATTCGAAATAAAGAAATTCGCCGGAGAACCAGAGTCACCGACATTGCTCTTCAAGTTAGCAGACAGAAGTGGCAATGGGCTGGACACGTTTGTCGGAGAACCGACAATCGTTGGAGTAGACGAGTGCTGGAGTGGAGACCGCGACTCGGCAAACGTAGTGTGGGACGCCCTCCTGCTAGATGGATGATCTGCGCAAGGCGGCTGGCAGAGACTGGATGCGTGTAGCCGAAGATCGGGCTAAGTGGCGCGCCTTGGGTGAGGCCTATGTCCAGCAGTGGACTGCCGCTGTCCACTATATATATATATATATATATATATATATATATATATATATATATATATATATATATATATATATATATATATATATATATATATATATATATATATATATATATATATATATATATATATATATATATATATTAGGTGTACAAATAAGTTTCCGCGGTTTGTCAAAAGATGGCCCCACCAGAAGGTTATGGAGAAATTGTCAGATGTAAAACGTAATATCTCAAGTTTAGTCATCTGGCAACACCATAACCTTAAAGTACTAGTGATTCCGTATCAGCATCACGTAATTTTTTTCGTGCAAAAATGTCAAGTTTTATTCCGAATAAGCATCATTTGCGGGAACTTTTGATTTACTTCTTTAATGTGAAAAAATCTGCAGCTGAGGCGCATCGATTGCTTCTAGAAGCATATGGTGAAGCTGCTTTAAGTGAGAGAAGTTGTCAGGAATGGTTTCAAAAGTTTAAGAACGGTGAGTTTGACGTTAAAGACAAAAAACGCAGTGGAAGGCCGAAAGTGTACGAAGACATGGAATTAGAAGTACTATTGGAGGAAGATTCGCCCCAAACGCAAAAAGAACTTGCACTTACTCTACAAGTGACTCAACAAGCAATTTCACATCGTTTAAAATCGTTAGGAATGATTCAAAAACAAGGAAATTGGGTTCCATATGAACTAAAGCCGAGAGACGTTGAACGCCGATTATGCATGAGTGAAATGCTGCTTGCCAGGAATAAAAAAAGAGTTTTTTGCATCGTATAGTCACTGGTGACGAAAAATGGATTCACTACGATAATCCAAAGAAGAGAAAGTCATGGGTTAAGCCCGGCGAACCATCAACATCGACAGCTAAGCCGAATATTCATGGAAAAAAACTCATGCTGTGTATTTGGTGGGATCAGCTTGGTGTCGTGTATTATGAATTGCTGAAACCAAGCGAAACCATTACTGGAGCTCTCTACCGAACACAATTGATGAGATTGAGTCGGGCACTTAAGGAAAAACGCGCCCATTACTACTCCAGACACGACAAAATTATTCTTTTACACGATAATGCTCGTCCACATGTTGCGGCGCCGGTAAAAACATACTTGGAAACACTCAACTGGGAAGTTTTACCCCACCCGCCGTATTCACCAGACTTAGCCCCTTCTGATTATCACCTGTTCCGGTCGATGGCACATGGTCTGTCTGAGCAGCGCTTCACATCATATGAAGACACCAAAAATTGGGTAGATTTGTGGATAGCGTCAAAAGATGAAGAGTTTTTTCGACGGGGTATCCGAATGTTGCCAGAAAGATGGGGAAAAGTAGTGGCAAATGATGGAAAATACTTTGAATAAAACGTAATGTACTTTTCCTTTACAATAAATTCCTAATTTTTTATAAAAAACTGCGGAAACTTATTTGTACACCTAATATATATATATATATATATATATATATATATATATATATATATATATATATATATATATATATATATATACATATATACACAAATGAAATAAAACATTCTAGCATTTTATGAAAATTCAATTCAAAGTTCCAATTCAAAGATCAATGTTAATGTAAACGAATTTTTCTAGTTATTGTTATTCATCAATACAAGCGTAATAGTCTGCTGTATATTGATTGATTTCCCTCAAATTGAGGGGTGTTGCCGTAATTCTCCCATTTGGTGGTCCCTTTTTTAAATACATGTGGTGAATGGAGGAGTATGAGATTTAGCATA